>WEKW01005889.1:28661-44651 GCA_013389905.1 Sula dactylatra | reverse complement strand
CTAAAGCATTGTACTAGGTCTGTCTGTTTAGATAAAATGGGCAGAAAAGTCAAAATGTCTACAGAAGTTTGGACATAAAAACTTGTAAGAGATACCTAACTCTTCCTTGGGAAGTAGCCTGGAAACACTGAGTACACCTATAATTGAGAGGAAATATCTACTGTTTTCAAGTTCTACCCTCAGTATCACCAACCATTTTGAAATGAAAAAGCATAAAATGGCCAATTATACTAAAAGAAACATTTAACTTCCTCTCACTATTCTTCCTTATGTCAGAAAAGGAGTTGCTTTGCAGCTGTATTGTGGAGAAGCAAAATAAAGAGAAGAATGCTGTAATGAAAAAAAAGAACATGGGCAGCTGGGTTTCAGCTATGAGTTTATCTACAAAATAAAAGACCACTTACTTTCCACTTCAGTGATTTATAGGAGAAGTCACTGGAATTTCTGTAGTAAGAATGGCATCATTTCTTCTCATCTTAATCATCTGAGAGTTGTGAGGAAAATTGAGTATCAGCATACTCCAGATACATAAGCTTTGAACTTTTGACTTGTTTAAATCTATTTCTTTTATTTTTGTATCTTTAGTTCATGAATTTTATTTTTTAATAGATTAAGAATGCATTCTGGTCTGGTATCACAATTTTGGTCCCAGACAATCCTAAGTGGACAGCATTCAAGCTGCTATCTTAATTTCTTCCTTTAACACCACTGCCATGCCCTCTGTATAGTTTTAGTCTGCATTGTGTTTCCTCCATATGACAGGATTGAAAAGTACATCAGTACACCACGTACATCAGTACACCATCTATTTATATGAAGCTACAGATTTACTCTGCGTTGCTGCTGCTCCTACCTGTTCATGTACATTCAAGGTACCCAAAGAGTTTCTGTGTCACAGTCTAGAGTTAAGGCCAGTCAAAACCTTATGATCTAGGTTCTCTTCAAGAACAATTTCTCATAATGGAAGTACAAATGGTAAATAAACAAACATAGTGTCAATAACTTCAAATTTACCTGTCACAAGTTTCCACAAAATCTAAAAACAATGAAAACAACTAAATCATTTGCATGGACTGATTCCTTGATCATATGAATGACCTAGCTTAAGTAGGTTTAAGAAATGAAGATAAACTATCATGTAGAAACTGTTTACTATCCCAGAACAGTGAACCTTCCAGCAGCAGCATACTGGATCATGATCCTTCTGCATGAACAAGCTTGTCAGTTTGCAGTTTCCTTGTGGTCTATTCATTAACCTCTTTGCTCACTCTTGAGGACAAAGACTTCATCAACAATCAGCTTTTGTATCCTTATTTTATTAACGTGGTTTGTTAGCCTCACCCATGATCAACATGAACAAAAGCTATGCACCTTATCACAAATATATAATCTCTTCTGAAACAGTAAAAATGTGTATCTCCTTGAGAAGATCAGAGTTAAAGATTTGGAAGTCTTAAGACTTTTGAAATTGCAAGGGAGAAACAAAGGGACAAAGGGTAATGATTTTAAACTAAAGGAGGGTGATTTAGACTGGATATAAGGAAAAAAATTCTTACAATGAGGGTGGTGAAACAATGGAAGAGGTTGCCCAGAGACGTAGTGGAGGCCCCATCCCTAGAGACATTCAAGGTCAGGTTGGATGGGGCTCTGAGCAGCCTGATGTAGTTAAAGATGTCCCTACTCACTGCAGGGGGGTTGGACTAGATGACCTCTAATGGCCCCCTCCAACCTAAACCATTCTATGATTCTATGATTCTATGAAAAACTCAGGGGTGATTTTCTGCAATAAGAATGACATGGCTCTACTAAAAGAAGTCTAAAAGTTATATAAACTTTTTGCTAGAAAAGCTGGCTTTCTTATCTTTTAGAAGAGAGAATGTATCTGTCTTCAATAAATATGGAAAGGTGGTTTCAACCATTCATCGGGCAGAGATACCATTTACCACTTCTAACACTGCTTTAAAAAGTTTCCTTTTTCACCTTATCATAACCCCAATGAGGTTACCATATACATGCAGTTAAAAACTCTTAGCCAAGTCTTTTGCAGCATCTTAATGGAATTTTTATTCTCCTTACTGTTTCTCATTCATAATAGATCACTGTGTTGTGGAACAGGTTGTGTGTTGTGCTTTCTTTTTTTAAATCAGTGTTTAATAGCTGTATTTAAGTAGTCAGTAGAGTTTGCCAAGGAATATACAGCCAAATAATGAAGTCATCATTTCTCCAGCGTACTTAAAACCTAGTAACACTAGAAAATGAAAAAAAAAAAAAAACAAGAAGCAAATATTCATGCGGTTTTCATTGTTCATACCCCACTAACTTCATTTATTATTTATCATGCTTTTGTTTTGAAGAAGGTAGGGAGTAAATCTAGCTGTCATCTCAGTATAACCCCCACAGTTCAACACACATGATTTGGCCATGTTTTGCAGACAATGCTAAGCTAGCTTCCAGACATTTATTGACTTATCAACTACTTTATCCAGTTGGAGGACAGGAACCTGAGGATATACCTAATTAGTAATATTTATTTTCACATCTGAAAATAATTATCAGATTGCAAAGGAAGGAGGACATGAACTTCATAAGAAAAAACACTCTTGCAAGAAATTAAAGGAAACACATTTTACAATAATCTAAGAACAACAAATTTGAAACAATTTACAAAATTTTTTTAGTTACTAATTTAGAAAGTTATCTCCAGGAAACTTTTTTTTTTTCAGAAACAGTGCTTATTTTTCAGTCTATCCTAAATGTTTCAGAACTTTCTTGAAGTGAAAATGAAGTCAACACAGCTGTGTGCTTTAGTTGCATAGTTTTAAATGAACTATTTAACTAGAAAATCCTCCTCATATAGATCCAAAAATCAAAATGGATAATAGTGTACAGAAAAGCACTATTTTGTTCAAAGTTAAAAATGTAAATGTCATGATGCAATATTTTAACTTTAGTTTTTAGTTAACGTTATTTTTTTAGTCCTTTCTTTTTGTGAAAATGAAAGGATTTTACCTCATTCAAGGACCTATGTGATTATCCTTCTCTCCAAGTTTCCATGGAAACATGAGATTAAACACAATAATAGTAAAACTGTTTCCGCCAACTAAGCAAGCAATCATTACTCCTGTGGTTATGCAGCTGGCAAATCTGCAGATTCTGCAAAAAACTCTCATCATATATTCACTTAAAAAATTATAAACTGACTTCTAGTAGTCTCTTTGGCCTTAAATGAAACAGACCTGATAGTCAGTATTCTGAATTTTACTACTATCCTGCCACAATTTAGTCTGAACTTAAAAACATACACATTTTCCAGTGTCCTCTTCCATTCAGCTTACTACCAACATATTTTCACCCATGGGAACATCAGGCAAATCACACACACACAAAATACAAGATTACAGTGACAGAAGATACTTTAAAAGTTTTGTGATTCCCTGCAAAATGAGATTGAGATATTATGAACGTGCAGGAACTTGCTATTAACTATTAGCTAATCAGTGAAGTAATCCATTCATGTTGTATATAAGATTACCATATAGCTGTACTATTGCACAAGGGGAGGAAGCTGTATTTGAAATAATTAACTACAGCTATTGAATCCAAACAGTTTATGACGTTATCACCTTCCTTTTTCATTGCCCAGGACTGATGGAACTAGAAGTCATTAACATGATTAAAGAACCAATCCATCCCAATGAATTAATAAGTAGTTTTCATTCTTCTTAGATTCTGTGGAAACAAGGTGCTTGTGGTTAACAAACTTGAGCCTGTTGGTAATATACTTGGCTTTTCTATTTAAGATCCCGTATAAGCTCTTCAAGAGTCCACAGATCATTAGTTTCAATAAGATTAATATCCATACTAACAATTTTATAAAAGAATTAATGATGGTATTATAGTTAATATATACAGACATTTTTATTTTACTTTGTTGGTTCTCTGAGCATGACTTGATTGCTAAAACTTACAGCTGACCAACTCAACTTATTAGCTGCTAAAACTCAAAAAGATAGAACACACACTGATATCACCTACGTTTATATTGCCATCTCCCCATCACAACATATTATGCAATTTACTTATTTTATGTTGTGTCTGTACCCTCAGTTAGTGACCTTCAATCTCAATTTGAGGTCCCACTATAAATCTTTTTGATTTTGAACCATGTCTTGCAGTTCAGCGTTTTTGTGAAGTCCATGAATTTCAAACATTTTACATAAAATTTGGGTGGACATCCTTTTCATATGGCCTCCTTCTACATAAGAGACAATGTTTTTATTAGGATCCTTATGCAACAATTAAATAAGAAAGCCACAGGAAACTGACAAACACAAACCATCTTACAGATCAATTTTTTCAGGATGTTTCTAATCTGACTATGAGCACAATTAAATGCTTTTGTATCGACTGCTTTTTACAAACAGTATTATATGCATTTCTTAGCCTAGGCTTATTGTGGTTGGTTGACCTTGGCTGGCTGCCAGACCCTCACACAGCTGCTCTCTCACTACCCCTCTCCAACAGGACAGGGCAAGAAAATAAGATGGAAAACCTTGTGGGCTGAGCTAAAGACAGACACTTACTAATTACTGTCATGTGCAAAATAGACTCCACTTGGGTAAAATTAACTTAATATATTACCAATAAAAAATTGACTAGGAGGTGAGAAACAAAACCACCTTCCATACCATCCCCACCCTTCTTCCCAGGTTCAACGTCACACCTTCACTCCCAACTCTTCTACGTACTCTTCCCCTACCACACCCATGTGTCACAGGGGCATGGAGAACGAGGGTTGCCATCAGTCCATAGCAGTTCTTCTCTGTTGCTTTTTTGTCTCCACATGTTTTCCCTCCTTCATCAGATCCCATCCACACATTACAGTACTTCATGAACTCCTCCAACATGGGTCCCCAGCAAGCTGCAGTGCAGATAACTGCGCTGCCATGGTCTTCTCCATGGGCTGTGGTGAAATACCTCGTCTCCTCCAGGGGCTGCAATAGAATTGCTGCTCAAACACCTGGAGCAACTTCATTTCTTCCCTCTCCTCTCACCTTAGCACTCACAGGGCTGTTTCTCACATTTTTTTTAACCCACTTGTCTCTCAGAGCTGCCGAGCAGGCTTTTTAACCATTTCTTAAAGATAATATTCTCACAAATATGCCCCACCCATGCAGTGGGTCGTTGGAACTGGCTGGAAATGGCTTTGTCCAGCACAGGACAGCCCTGGCCTCTCTTCACAGAGGCTGCCACCCACTGCCAGCACCTGTGAACCCATTACACTCATACATATTATTTGGTTCTTTATGGTAGATAGAACTGAAAGTAATTAGTAAAATCTGATCATCAAAACTCACAAAATACTTGGAAAAACTGTACACAGAAATTTAATAAAAATGTTTTCCAAAACATCTGTGAATCACCAACATAAGAATGTCTAGGATCATTAGGATTTTTGAATTCCCTTTTAAGTGAGGAATTTTACAGTATTATTAATAATTTTTACTACTTAATTGCAGTTGTTGAAATCCTTTGGAATCAAAATTACAGTGAATATTATTGCAGTCTTGAATCTTATGACAACAGTCCCCAGTTACAAGTTAAATTACAGAGGGCACTCTTAAAATATGTCACAGGGCTGCCTTGAAATCTGACTAATCCAAGAGTCTTTACTGTGTTTGAATATGTAAATAACTGGCAGTCTCATTCATTCCAGCCCTTATCAAAAATTACCTTAATACACCTTGCAGATCATAAAGCTCTGATAGTCTTAATTCTGAGAAAAAATATGGCTAAACGTATGTATTGCTAATTTCTGGAATATTGATATTATCAAAATTGTAATAAAATTTTGAACTGTTTTTATAATAATGATATTATTACTTGAAGGGCAACGTAACCTCAACCCCCACTCAGTTATTTCACAAATAAAAAAATCTTGACTGTCAAGATGCATGTGAAGTGTGAAGGGCTGAATTAAGTAACACATCTGCAAAAGAAAACCCCAATTAGTGCAAAATAAACACTTCATCAGGAGAGTAGGTAATCTGTGAGGAATCTTTGAAAGCGTTTTACAGATACTAAACCAGATAAAAAGAAATTCTACTTCATTAATGATTTAAAAACATTCCAAGTGAAGTCTCAAGTGATCAGAAATTGCTGACATTGTTCAAAGAAAAGTGAAACTTGAGCAGCCAGTAGATTCTTCTCTTCCCATTATATATAGTAACATGTACAATCTAAAACCTGTGTAGACCCTTCCAACAAAAGTACTTTCATGAACACCACAGGTTTCAGGAGATTTTAGTGACAAATGTCTATTAACACAGAAGGAAAAATGTTTTAATTGTACCCAGCCATGGTTTTCTTTGGCCTAGGAAAATTGAGATTACATGAGCCAACAATGTGTCCGTGCAGCAAAGAAGGCTAATGGTATCCTGGGCTGCATTAGGAGGAGTGCTGTCAGCAGGTTGAGAAGGTGATCCTTCACATCTACTCAGCACTGGTGAGGGCACACTTGAAGTACTGTGTCCAGTTCTGGGATCACCAGTACAAAAATGACAAGGACATATTGGAGAAAGTCCAACAAAGGGCCATAAAGATAATGAACAGACTGGAACATCCCTCCTATGAGGAAAGACTGAGAGAGCTGAAACTGGACAAAAGAAGGCTTGGGGGATCTCATCAATGTGTACCAATATCTGAAGGGATGGTGCAAAGAGGACAGAGCCAGGCTTTTTTCAGTGAGGCCCAGTGACAGGACAAGAGCTAATGGGCACAAACTGAAACACAGAAGGGTCTGTCTGAACAGAGGAAACACTTTTTCCACTTTGAGGGTGACTGAGCTCTACTACAGGTGCTCAAAGAAGTTGTGGAGTCTCTGTCCTTAGAGATATTCAAAATTCATATGGACATAGTCCTGGACGACCAGCTCTGGGTGGCCCTGCTCAAGCAGGGAGGTTGGATCATGGACGTCCCTTCCAACCTCAACCATCCTGTGATTCTGTGAGATGCGAAATGAAGTAGGTAGACTAGGAAAAACTAAGTCCAATTTGTCAGGAACTTTGGGTAACCTTGTACTTGTCAAAGACAGCATAACAACTGTTTACCACAAGTCATTAACTCTACATTAGTTTTTCAACTCAGGCAATGGACAATAGAAAGGCTGGTTTTGCAGGTGATTTTATGTCCTTCCCCTATCACTGTCTATGACCAGAATCAGTTCACATTCATGACTATCAGAAGGGGGAAAGTGAGTGGGGGGAGGGGCTGGTGTTTGATTTGGATTTTAATTTTGTGACTGAGAAAGAAAGAAGCCAATAACAATTTACTGAAATCATAGAGCAAGGAACTGAATGACAGATGGTTCTGATTTTTAAGCAGCACAAAGTAATCCCAACACTGGAAAGTGTTACTCAGAAAAGGTCTGGCTGTTCACACCAATATCAAGCCCAAAACTGAGCATTCACCTGTGATACTGCACATAGCTTGACAAGCAGCACCTACTTAAGCTACAGTCTCAAAGGACACTTTGAAAAGTTTAATACTCTTTACCCAGGATTCATTTTGCACTGTAATTATATGTTACCTGTACATAAGCATAAATGGTTCTTACTCTCAATATCCACAGCTATAGCAGGCACAGAGGATTTTGAATTTCTTCAGATGAAAAACCAGTAAATAGGTAAGACTCCAAATTTAACAGAATTGTTTTGAAGAAAAAGTCTGAATAGATGCCTGTCTGTTGAGAAGCCCTAGACTTCAAATTTCTTTCTTTTCCAGTCTGTTACTGCAGAGGTGGAACTGAGTTTTTTGTTACTTCCAACCTTACTGAACTAATTCCATCTGTTTGTAAGGAGGATACTTTGACTTCTTTTCCTCCTGCATGAAAACCACTATTCTGTTTATAACGTAAGTGTGTAAACTGTCTGCAAGGCTACTTCAGATCAGTGGGATTGAGATATTTAACTTCCCTTCCCCACAGCTCTGTCGTGTATGAACTTAAAGCTCCTTTCAGTCATAATTCGTGAAGCATTGACCCCAATTTTCCAGGCATAAGTATCAGCTGAAACCAAGTATCACAGAGTTTTCAAAACTTGTAATTTTGCCGTAGCACATACTGATTCAAGTTATGATGTAGGTTATGCTAATATCAGGGCAAAATAACTTAAGTAACTTTGACTAATGTAAAAAAAATTTCACCTCTCAGACTCCATAGGTATTTATATTCAAGATACCTTTCAAACACCCTATATATATTTTTATAAAGAGATTACTTAGTTAAAAGAAATCTTAGTGAACAGCAGTAAAAGCAGACTAAATGTGACAGCATGGATGACTTGTGAAGTTTGTTTTAGCTTCATTGTTACTGTTATTGGAATTCAAAAGGTATGTGGTATTTGACTACTAGTACAACAAGAATAAAAGTACTTGTGCTATACTAGGAAAATTTGCATTTATTATTTTAATTATTTAAAAAACAGTTTTGTCTGCAATTTTCATAATTCTAGTTGGCACATTTTATACAGAGAAGAGAAGCATGAGGTAAGAATTCAGATCAAATATTGAAGCATCTCTCTCTGAATATAACCAATTCATCTTGATAATCATTTTGTTCTTCCGCCATATATGAAATGCTGGCAACCATAAGAGATGTCATTCCCGTGTAAGCCATTATACTTACATAAATACAGAGGGGAAAGTCCCTTTATTCTGAAGAGTTTTACAATGCTGTATCATGGTTCTACTTGCTTAGAATCTTTGCAGGCCATTGACTTTAATCAGAAGGTTTTGTCTGAAAATTCCAGATACTTTAAGACATGCAGATGAATGACAAAAACCCCACTCAATCTGTAAGATTGTTGCTATAATATACCAAAAGAAGGCATAAATATAGCCTTGAGTGCCAACAAGTAGATGTCTTGAATGAATAAATTTCCCAAGTTGTACATCAGCTTTTAATTTGATCAATTTAAAATGACTCCTAACTGGGAGGAATATGAATTAAGTTTTCTGATGAAACAAAATTGGGAGGAGCTGTTGACACTCTCAAGGGCAGAGAGGCCCTGCAGAGAGATTTATACAGACTGGAGAGCTGGGCAATCACCAACTGTATGAAGTTTAATAAGGGCAAGTGCCAGATTTTGCACCTGGGGCATGGCAACCCTGGATGTACATACAGACTGGGGAATGAAAGGTTCGAGACCAGCTCCTTAGAGAGGGACCTGGGGGTTCTGGTCAATGGCAAGTTGAACATGAGCCAACAGTGTGCCCTGGCAGCCAAGAGGGCCAACGACATACTGAGGTGCATTAAGAACTGCATTGCTAGCCAGTCAAAGGAGGTGATTGCCCCACTCTACTGTGCACTGGTGCAGCCTCACCTTGAGTACTGTGTGCAGTTTTGGGTGCCACAGTATACTAAGGCCATAAAGCTACTAGAGGGTGTCCAGAGGGGTGCCATGAAGTCGGTGAAGTGTTTAGAGGGGAAACCATATGCACACNAGCCAACAGTGTGCCCTGGCAGCCAAGAGGGCCAACGACATACTGAGGTGCATTAAGAACTGCATTGCTAGCCAGTCAAAGGAGGTGATTGCCCCACTCTACTGTGCACTGGTGCAGCCTCACCTTGAGTACTGTGTGCAGTTTTGGGTGCCACAGTATACTAAGGCCATAAAGCTACTAGAGGGTGTCCAGAGGGGTGCCATGAAGTCGGTGAAGTGTTTAGAGGGGAAACCATATGCACACCAGCTAAAGTCACTTGGTTTGTTCAGCCTGGAGAGGAGGAGGCTGAGGGGAGACGTCATCATGGTCTACATCTTTCTCATAAGGGGAAGAGGAGGGGCAGGTGAGGATCTCTTTTCTCTGGTGACCAACATAGAACCCGAAGGAATGGCAGGAAGATGTGCCAGGGGAGGTTTAGGCTGGATATTAGGAAAAGATTCTTCACCCAGAGGATGGTGGAGCACTGGATCAGGCTCCCCAAGGAAGCAGTCATGGCGCCAAGCCTGACAATATTCAAGAAGCACTTGGACAAAACCCTCAGAGACATGGTGTGAATTTTGGGGTTGTCCTGTGCAGGGACAGGAGCTGGACTTGATGATCCTTGTGATCCTTGTGGGTCCCTTCCAACTCAGGACATTCCATGATTCTATGATTCTATGATTCTATGATTCTATGAAAAGTGCAGATAAATGACCTTGTTTTAATTGGCAGTCTGAATGCCAACTACAGAATTACTAAACACTCACTCATTTCAGAGGTCATTCTTAGGGAGAAGAAAAAATACTTTTTTTACTTACATATTCAACCATTTGAAACATTTATATATTAATGTGGGAACAGCATCAACTTTAGCTGAAGTTTCAAACTGAATATGGGTATAAAGAAGAGTTAATAGATATTCTATGTGCTTTTATGATAAGTTTAATGAACTAAACTGAAGAAAAATCTGTAACTGAACCAAACACCTTTAGAAAGCTTTGAAAAATTACCAGTTAAACCAGTCTAGCTGGATGATTCTATACACACAATTTGTACATGTGGTTTCTTGTCACCACTATATCCATCAGACTATTAGCAACAGGACAAAGTTCTGATATGGACAGTTACTGTCTGAATTAATTGAGATGCTTCCTTTTCAACTTGCATGCTCTCTTGTGTCAAGAAGGGCCAATTACAGTGTGCCATTTGACACTTAGAACACTAGTGCTTTGGTAAAAATATAAGCCACTATGCCAAGTAAAATAAATAAATACATACATACATACTAGTATGTGTGACCAGTACTTTGCTGTGAATTTTTATTTTCAAGGCCATGCTACTTCATAAAATATTAAAAACTTGGCTGGGTTGAAGGATATTGATAAGGATAATCACCATATTCTAGGACAGCTCACTCCCTCTCCGGATTATGAGTTTATCCAGAAAGTATTAGGAGACCCCTTTAAATTTCCTCTTTGTTATGGTGGCAATCATAAGGCAGTAATAAATATTTCATCACAGCCTACACTATCAGTGCAACTATAACCCAAAGCACTATATGCCCTTGTTTACTAACACCATAAATAACTGATAATAGCACTCTAGGGAAGGTGGATGGTTGTTTTCAGGATGTATTTTCAAAGAACAGATTACAGATAATCATATGTGCATTTATATTTATTAATTATTCATTAATAATTATTCTTTTTTACGTCCCCTGTCAGTTCAGCCAGCATGGCACTACAGTTTTGAAGACAGCCTCATTGCAAGTTAGCTGTCAGCAAACTAAAAGCTTACACTCTGTCTCTTAAGAAACAGACACATCATCCATTTTATTAGAACCCAAATATCTTCTAAACCACAGTGCTCTACCCTACCAGAGTTTCACCTTAAACTATAAAATGCACAAAGCTGAAACAGGAATTTGTCCAAAAATATACATACTTTTCTGAGACTTAATAAAATAAAATATGACTATACTTGTATGCACATAAAAATAACTAGCCATAAAAAAATCACTTATTATGGAAACCTATAAAAGACAAGCAAAAGAATTACTAGAACGTGACAAAATTATAGTAACAGTCCAAAACTACTTTACTGCAGAGAACTGACTTTCTTTTCAGATATCATTGAAAAGGACTGAAAACAATCAAAATGGAAAGGCACATTTAAAGTATGTTTGCCTTTTTTCTTCATTGAAAGAACAGGTTTTCTTGAAGCCTGTATTAATAGAAATGAGCAAAGAAAAGGGAAGAAATCCTTTACATCAGTCCCACAGATGATTGTACCATGAAACCTCTGCAAGTTCCAAGTTTGCCCAGCAGCAGCAGTGATGAACATCAGCCTCAAATTATTGCACCAGATGAGACTCAGGAGAGCCCCAATAAACGTTAAGGTGCTTCAGCAAATCATTAAACTGTTTACTGCCCTGCCATTTCTTGTCAAGACAATGTGACAAGATTTCACTGTAAAATATGCCTCCATGTACTTCAAGGTTAATGAGCATTTTAAAAATAACCTAGTCTACATCACTGAAACCCAAAGACAAATATGCAAGTTAACCTACCAGGAAATCATAGCTGTTGCCAAATAAGCTTGTGAGATAAAATGTAGACACCGACATTTATATTTATTGTTCTATACAAATACGAGGAAATCCTGCAAAGAGATTATGTAGAAATGAAGAAATAATTAAATCAGAAGGCAAAATATGGACACATAGCAGATGACATGAGATTAAGATAACTACAATAATGTTCCAGGCAAGGTGGGAATGATGATATTGAGTTTATTCATGTGCTACATCTTTGTCTCAGTGCAACAAAATCTTCCCAAATTAGGATTCAGGCCCATGAAGCAGCTTCCTGCTGCATGATAAACAAATACTAACTGCTTCTAAGGCTGAAGTTGAGAGTCTAAAAACTCAGGAATTCCATTATGAAGTGGTCATATTCTTTCACCTCTCAGTCTCCTCCTCCCTTACCATCACAAATACTTGATATATATAACTTCTGCCATCTCTAACATTTGTCAGACCTTCTATGAGCTGATTTTTCACTTAAATATGAGGAAAATAAATCCTTCAGCAAGCAAATGTGTGCAAACACAGAGTATTCTACTGGGTTAACAAACACAGTAGTTTATGGAAGGCTCTGGTAGGAATCCGATGAGGTGCAACAAAGAAGGTGTTGTACATAGCCATGAATATAAGCAGACAAAAGGGAAGTGTAGAGTAACAAAGCAGTAATAGGAATTTATTAGGTTGCCTCAGCTGCTTATCAAAACACAGCGTAATAATGGTAAGTCAATCAGTACAATCTAAATATCTATCAAAGCAGCACAGCTTCTATCTTAGAGACAGTGGAGTCCATACCACCCAGGTGTTTATAAATCTTACTGGAATATTTGAGTCTTGTTTCTGGTATACACTAAGCATGGATGGTGCATGTGTAACAAGCAGCAGAAGAAAATGACACACCAGAAGAGGAAGCATGCCATGTCTGCACTGTCGCTTCAGGGGCACTTCCCTACCTGGTCCTGGAGTCACATGGAAAGTGTGCTGCCCAGGCTGACTGTGAAAAGCTGCATGTGGAAAGGTATTAGAAAGTCTCAACACTCTGCTGTCCTGCGATTTCATTAGTGAATTAAGTGGTGAGAATCTATCATATAGTTATGTGCTTCAAGCCTCTTTTTTTACAATGAAGTTGAACGATGTATGTTGGTCCTTCTTTTTGCGATTACCCCCAAAACCAAAACTAATTAGATCCATCACTCTATCAAAGTATCCTGACACAGAGTGTGGGAAAGAACTTTTGCTATCCTTACCTTTGCGTATCATACATGAAACACCACGAGACTAAGCAGAACCACTTTGCATGGCCATACTATATACATACACACAGACATACTAATTCTATCTCTATCTTTGCTGAAAACTGAGTCTGTCTGTACTGTTGTACAGAGGAGTTCATTCCCCTGGAATGCACTCCTCCAGTTTTATTCAAGGATACCACTACTTCTTCAGCTGTTTCCAGATAACCTTATCTTCATTTCAAATACAGAGCAACATAGTAACAAAGAAAGCATGTAAGAGAAATTCTGGGCATAAAGGATAAAGGCCTTCATTTAAAAAACAAAATAATTAAGTTTTGAAGAAAAGAAAAACATGTCACTTACAATGCTCCCCTCATTACTACACTGCAGTATAACTGATCTAAAGGGAAATACAATAAATTTGCAATTAGTTGAATTTTTTTCTATGGTAATTAACACAGAATCTTATTTTACTTCTGTTAGTAGCAAAAGGTGCCTAAGAACAGCAGTACTTACAGAATTATTGTTGTTTAGTGCATTTTCAGATATACTTATTAAGGAGCAATTTATGTTTGCACAGAAATTTCTGTATATCTACCCTTGTTGCTAGACCTTGACAGACTGAGTCCTGCTGCATAACCTCACCTTTTTACAAATATATATCGAGAAAACTGAAGCAATGTGTCATGAAATGACTATAACCCCAATTCAGAAATTCAACCCAATTTTGTAGTAGTAAGTAAATTTAAATACATTTCTAGCTGTGAAACAAGGCCAAATAGAAGGGTCTCCACTCAAACTAGCTGATCAGCAAAACAACAGGAAACCACTATTCAACAACAGGGCTAAGAAAAAGGAATAACAAAAGCAGTCAGAGATAGAGGACTTGCATGGCTTGGGATGCAAGATTCTATGCTAACCTAAAAGGTTAGAGATTATGAGTACATATGAGAGGAAAGAAAATACAGAGTCATATGGAATCAGTAAGGATACTAAAAATGTATGGACCTAGTGTATTGTGACTACTTAGCCTGCTTTGTAATGTGGTTATAACTAGTTTTGTGCTTACCTGCAATTTCTGGTCTATGTATGAGATTTTCTGCCAGGACACTATAAACTCATAAGGGTGCTCACTGTAAATGTTTACAGTAGAATCCTTTAATTTTTTTCAACTTAAAGAGAAAATATTTTACCAAAATAAAATTCCACTGGAAAATACATTATGATTCTGAAGAACTAGCATGCTAGAAACTTTAATTTCCTATTAAACATCACTGAAGCATGAAACAGTAAGATTCTAATCCTGATTTGCCTGCAAACATTACTGCAATTTTGACTGCTGCTACAAAGTTTCATAATAAAATTTGAAAATAAAAAATTGCTTGTTTCTAAATCATACACATGTACTGAAATTTATTTTGACTGAAAAGAAAATGTTCAATTCATAGATTTGCTATTAGTCACAAAAGAAAAGAAAATCACCTTAGAACTCACTTTTCTTAAAGTAATTAAACAAAAGACAACATTCTTTTCCAAGCAGAATAAAGTTAAATGTATTCCTTCATTTTGCAAGGAAATCATTTGGCACAGTATGTGATTATTCCATAGTTAATTTGTTTATAAAAAGATTATACCATATATATAAAATAGTTGAATGTAGCTTCTATTATAACCTAGAGTACAACTGTCAGGCTAGAAATTAAGGATAAGAAACCAAATTTTTGGTTAATGCAGAGAATTCTGTAATTCTCAAAACAAGAATACTCCTACTAGAGGAGAAAGAAAATGAATTATACCATATTATACAGCCTTTTCAAACCAAAAAGAGGTTGGGATTTTTTTTAAAGAAAAAATTGAATATTTCCTCTGCTACAGAAAATGTAATTATTCCCTTTCATAGTAAAACTATTTTTATGTCTATGTGTGTGTGCATATGTACAAACACATAAAGATGCAAAAATAATTTTTCCCACAGCAACTATCTCCTAGAATCTCACTGATTAGTTCCACATTCTATCCTGACAACAACTAGGAAATAAGAGCTTTATGCCTTCCAGTAGATAACACCTTTGGGATTTAATTGCTTTCATTCGTTAATGATGCTGTAAACTTTAAATTTCATAATTAATAACTAAAATATAAAAATGTGATGGATACACTAATGGACAATTTAAACTTTTGAAGAGCAAATCTATTGTTGACTCATTGTTAAGTATATTTACATTTCTGGACGCTTGAATAAAATTTAATCAGGGGATCAATCTGTGCTTTGCATTTACACCCACTCTGTGTATTGAATACTATGTACTGAAACTGGGGAAATTGTGGGCCTGTTGCTGAATGAGGTGAGGACCCTGGTGATGCAGGATTCAGAGACGGCAGAGTTACTGAATGTCTTCTTTGCTTCAGTGTTTACAGTTAAGGCTGGCCATAAGGCATCCCAGCCCCAGAGGAGAGAAAGAAAACCTGGAGAAAGGAGAAATTCCCCTTGGATGAGGAGGATTGGGTTAGAGAAGACCTAGGCAAACTGGAGGACACAGGAAACTATAGGCTAGTCAGCCTCACCTCTGTCCCTGGAAAGGTGATGGAACAGTTAGTTCATCCTGGAGGTCATCTCCACGCATGTAGAGGAAAAGAAGGTTATCAGAGTCAACATGGATTCACCAAGGGAAGATCATGCCTGACCAACCCGAT
>WEKW01005889.1:0-14264 GCA_013389905.1 Sula dactylatra | reverse complement strand
AGGACACTGAGCTGCTGGAGCGTGTCCAGAGAAGAGCAACAAAGCTGGTGAAGGGTCTGGAGGACAAGTCTCATGAGGAGAGGCTGAGGGAACTGGGGCTGTTTAGTCTGGAGAAACGGAAGCTGAGGGGAGACCTTATCGCTCTCTACAACTACCTAAAAGAAGGTTGTAGTGAGGTGGGTGTCAGTCTCTTCTCCCAAGTCACTAGTTATAAGATGAGAGGAAACAGCCTCAAGCTGCATCAGGGGAGGTTTAGATTGGATGTTAGGAAAAATTTCTTTACTGAAAGATTGGTCAGGCATTGGAACAGGCTGCCCAGAGAGGTGGTGGAGTCACCATCCCTGGAGGTGTTCAAAAAAAGGTGTAGCTGTGGCACTTCAGGGCATGGTTTAGGAGGCATGGTGGTGTTGGATTGACAGCTGGGCTTGATGATCCTAGAGGTCTTTTCCCACCTTAATGATTCTACAGTTTTATGATTCTAGGTATGGGTAAGTCAATGCAAGAGAGTATGCACGCATGACCAAGCCCACAGGATCACATGCAAGAATGCGGGAGCAAAAGTGAGAGCTAGACCATCACCAATGCAGTGAAGACAACAAGTGACTGAGAGATGTAATAGGAAGGTAGGGAAAGCACGACAGAGTGCATTGGGAAAGGGAAGCACAGGAGTGCACTTGCAATGTCACGAGAGGATGAAAGTGATAGTGAGAGAGTGAACAGGGTGAGAAGGAAGAAAGGAAGAGCACGAGTGAATCTGAGTGCAAAAGCACATGAGGACAAGCCCAAGAGTGCAACATTGACAACAAGGGAGTGCAAGTGAGCTTGTGCAAGAGAGTGAACACAGGAAAGAGCACAAGTGTACAAGTGACAGAAAACAGCACTGAAAGAATGGGAGATGAAAGACAGAGCGTGAGACAGTGCCACTGCAGGAAACACAGCAAGCATGCAAGAAAGCAAGCAACTGTGCTTTAGCTCTTCTTTCAATTAGCCCTTGAGGTGGGGCAGACACAATATGGTCTCATCAAATTCTGAAAATCACTACAGAAGACCTACTGTAATGAACAGCCCTCCAAAACTACACCAGATAAAGAACTAGGGAGTCCGCTGCACGAATTACTACTAGGTAACTCACACATGACATGCTGAATTCTAGCAAACTATATAACTTGGAGCCTTTCATACTTCCCCTGCACTGAAAAAAAATACACCTTTTTGCAACCCTCTTCTAAAAGCTGTAGTAATTTGCATTTTTTCTTGTTAAATAAAAGAAATAGGTTAAAAACCATGAAGAACATATAACTTTTGGTTAAAAGGATGCCATCTGAAAGTTCATAGATGCTATTTGTTGGCTTATTGCCTGTTTAACAGCTAAAGAACTATAAATCATGATTACAAATTCCTGCTTTAAAAATCTGTAGTCAGAAAGGCTAAATAATATGTGATTAAAATATCAAGTGTTTCAAACTATTGCCTAAATGGTTAAAAATATACTTTGGGTTACCACAAGCATGCAGCTGAATGATCACTGCACTACTACTTTGTTTACTTGATGCTAAGGCCAACTATATAAATTTCCCTAATCTCTTCAAAGAAAAGCAAATGAAAGTCACAACTCAGGAAGCAGGACAGATGGACACATCCAAATTTAGAGTTTGCTTACAGCATCACAGAATAAAAGAATGGTTGGGGTTGGAAGGGACCTCTGGAGATCATCTTGCCCAACCCCCCTGCTTGAGCAAGTACACCTAGAGCAGGGGGCACAGGACCGCGTCCAGGCAGGTTTTGAATGTTTCCAGGGAAGGAGACTCCACAGCCTCTCTGGGCAGCCTGTGCCAGTGCTCTGTCACCCTCACAGTAAAGAAGTTTTTTCTCACTTTTAGGTGGAACTTCCTGTGTTGCAACTTGTGCCCATTGCCCCTTGTCCTGTTGTTGGGCGCCACTGAAAAGAGTCTGGCCCCAGCTTCTTGACACCTGCCCTTCAGATATTTATAAGTGTTGATAAGATCCCCCCTTGGTCTTCTCTTCTCCAGGCTGAACAAACTCAAGTCTCTCAGCCTTTCCTCATAANCACTCCCAGGTCCTTCTCAGCACAGCCACTTTCCAGCAGGTCAATCCCCAATCTGTACTGGTTCACAGGGTTGTTCCTCCCCAGGTGCAGGACCTTACACTTACTCTTGTTCAATTTCATCAGGTTCCCCTTGGCCCAGCCCCCCAGCCTGTCCAGGTCTCATTGGATGGCAGCACAGCCTTCTGGTGTATCAGTCACTCCTCCCAGTTTGGTATCGTCAGCGAACTTGCTGAGGGTACACTCTACCCCTTTGTCCATGTCATTGATGAATATGTTGAACAGGAGTGGACCCAGTACAGACCCCTGGGAAACACTGCTGGTTACAGGCCTCCAAACAGACTCTGCCCTGTTCATCACAACCCTCTGAGCTCTGCCGTTCAGCCAGTTCTCAATGCAGCTGACTGTCCTCTCACCTAACCCACACTTCCTAAGCTTGTCCGTGAGGATGTTATGGGATACAGTGTCAAACGCCTTGCTGAAGTCAAGATAAACAATATCCACTGCTCTCCCTTCATCTACCCAGCCAGTCACGCCATCGTAGAAGGCTATCAGGTTGGTCAAGCATGATCTTCCCTTGGTGAATTCGTGTTGATTACTTCTGATAACCTTCTTTTCCTCTACATGCGTGGAGATGACCTCCAGGATGAACTGTTCCATCACCTTTCCAGGGACAGAGGTGAGGCTGACTAGCCTATAGTTTCCCATGTCCTCCGTTTTGCCCTTTTTGAAGACTGGAGTGACATTTGCTTTCCTCCAGTCCTCTGGCACCTCTCCTGTCCTCCATGACCTTTCAAAGATGATGGATAGTGGCTTGGCAAGAACATCCGCCATCTTCCTCAGCACTCGCAGGGGCATCCTGTCAGGGCACATGGATTTCTGAGGATTAGGTTTTATAGAACTGTTGGAGGGTTTGTTTTCTTTGTTTTCAAACTTTTTATTACCCTGTTTAGATAGAAATCAATTATTACTAACTTTTATATTGAATAAGCATTTTAGGGACAGGGGAAAAATACCAAACCGTAAGATTATTTTGTTGTCTGTATGAATCCGTCAGTAGTGTATGTCAATACTCATAAAAGCCCATCAGTGAAAGCCTGAAGATAGGAGACAAGGAGCAGACAGACTTTCTTTGAGAATCACAGAACAGGCAAACACACAGGTAGAAGCACACTGTGAACATCTAGTAAAGAACAAAGGGAACAAAGAAGATAGCCAGCAAGAAAGGTCTCAGTAGGATTAAGCATGCATACAAGCAGATTTTTATATGTGAACATACAGACATACATATATATGTATGTGTATGAGTATGTGTGAATATCTTTAATTTTTATATTTGGATATCTAGATATCTTAAAAATAAACAGAGAAATATAAGGTACTACTGGTGGTATTTAAATAATCATTACATCCTATTATTCCGATATATACCCACATTAGAAAAATTCATGCAATTCAATATGTCTAAATGTTCCCCAGCTGAGTGATCACCCTCATATACTGCAACCGCGGCATGGAAGGTAAAAATTCCTCATTTGGAAAACTAACAAAACCAAAAGCAGATAAGGTCCTAATGCACGAATTGTTGAAACAGAAACTCTGCACAAACTACTTTTCAAATGACCTGAAACACTTACTGCAAGCTATGCTTTTTCACAGCACAGCAAAACTATCTAGTAGCAATAGCACAGCTGTCAAGAAGAGCAATCAGCAACAGCAACAACAACACAGCATTCTTACCAAACAAAAGAGTGAATATTTAAGATTGTAGAAGTAGAGCCAGAAATAAATTATTCCTTTAATGGAAAATTATTCACCTGCTCATCTACTGGACTCTAAACTGGAGAACAAAATTTGGAGGAATACAGCACTTGGCTCTTTCACCAATTACTCACCAGTGCTGAAAAACTGAGCAAGGGTATTTGGGGTTAGTATGACAAGTGATTTTGTAGAAAGCATTTAGGTTTCATGCTGTATATGCTACGTCTTCCCACTGTCTTTTCTCTCACCAATATTCTGACCTGATTTACTTACCAAAAACCCCACACCCAACCACAACATAGCCAACATTAATTGGATTAAGATCTGATTGTAACATAAAAAAAAAAAAATCAGTTAGCAAACACAGCCTTTTAACAACACAGTCACAGCTAGCAAAGTTCCTAAACTTTTCTCTATGCAGCAGTTAATGTATTAAAAATTTTTATCCATAAAACAAAGCAAGTAAAAAAACAATAGCAGCAAGGGATGTAGATAACTGAAAAAGTACAATAAGTAAAAAATTACAGGAAGAAGTCAGTTAAGCATCATTTCAAGGAGCAAGGGTCAAACATGAATTTTACACATTACATCAGGCAAGTTATAACTATGCATACAAAGTACTTAATTGCTCTACAGTAAATGAAAGGTGTCTCTTTTCATTGAAGCTACCACAAAATACTTAATAGTTGCAATGCAGTAATAATACACACAGATGCCAACTGGGAATGTCATACAGAAGACACAAACAGATCCAGGATATTCCTGAAACATGTGGAAGACAACTTCTTGATGCAGGTACCACAGCAGCTGACTACAAAAGATGACCTCCTAGATTTGTTGTTAGTAGACAGAGAGGGTCTCGTGGCTGAAGTGGTGATCAGTGTCTGTCTTGATCACAGTGACCATGAAGCACCTGAGTTTCAAATCATTGGCAATAGGAGAAAAACTGCCAGCAAAACTCCCTGGATATGGGGAAAGCAAACTTCAGGCTGCTGAAGGAACTGGTTAGTAAGGTCCCCTGGGAATCTGCCTTTAAAGGTATTGGGGTCCATGAATGCTGGCCACTTTTTAAGAGTCATCTCTTAAGAGTGCAGGAGCAGGCAGTTCCAAAGTGTCAGAAATCAAGCAAGCGGGGCAGAAGACCAGCCTGGATGAGCAGAGATCTTATTCCAGAACTTAGGTGAAAAAGGAAAGTGTATGGACTTTGGAAGCAAGGACAGGTGTCATGGGAGGACTACAGCAATGCTGTTTGCCACTGTAGGGAGAAAATTCGTGCAGCCAAAGCTCAATTAGAGTTCAAGCTGACCAGTACTGTGAAGAACAACAAAAAGGGCTTTTTAAAATATGTTAATAGCAAAAGGAGGGTCAGAGATAACAGTGGTCCATTACTTGATGAGGTTGGTCACCTCACAATAGGGATGCGGACAAAGCAGAGATGTTTAATGCCTTCTACGCCCCTGCTTTAACACCAGTGATGACCTGGGGACCCCTGGAGCCCTGTGTTGGAAGACTGTGACTAGGGAGATAACTCTCAGCCAACTGTGAACTTGTTCCAAATTGCTTCGAAGTTTGAAAATGCATCCAGACGGATGCACATAAGTCTATGGGGTCTGATGGGATTCATCCCAGGGTACTGAAAGAGCTGGCTGATGTTATTATGGGACCTCTCTCCATTATTTTTCAATGGTCTTGGAAATCTGGAGAGGTCCCAGTTGACTGGAAGCTGGCAAAGGCTGTCCCAGTTTTCAAGAAGGGTAAGAAGGAAGACCCTGGTAATCACAGGCCTATCAGTTTCACTTCAGTGCCTGGTAAAATTATGGAGAAGTTTATTCTGGGAGTTATTGAAAGACATTTGAGAGACAATGCAGTCATTGGTCATAGTCAACACGAGTTCATGAGAGGAAAGTCTTGTTTAACTAACTTAATTTCCTTTTGTGACAAGATCACCCATCTAGTTAACCAAGGGAAGCCAGTAAATGGGGGGTGGGGTTTATTTTAGCAAAGCTTTTGATACTGTCTCTCACAGTATCCTTCCAGACAAAATGTCCAGCATACAGCTAGACAAGTCCATAATATTTTGGGTGAGCAATTGGCTGACAAATCAGGTTCAAAGAGTTATAGTAAATGTGGTCACATCAGGCTAGTGGCCAGTCATTAGTGGGGTTCGGCAGGGCTCAATTTTAGAGTCAGTGCTCCTTAACGTTTTTATAAATGATCTGGATGTAGGATTCAAATGTACATTAAGTATGTTTGCTGATGATACTAAATCAGGAGGAGTTGTGGACTCCCTCAAGGGTAGAGAGGCCTTGCAGAGAGACCTGGACAGACCAGAAACCTGGGCAATCACCAACCATATGAAATTTAACAAGACCAAGTACTGGATTGTGCACCTGGGACAGGGTAATCCTGGTTATACATATAAATTGGGGGAAGGAGGCTGCAGAGCAGCCCCGTGGAAAGAGATCTGGGGGTTTGGGTTGATGGCAATTTGAATATGACTCGACAGTGTGCCCTGGCAGCCAAAATGGCCAACTGTATCCTGGGGTGCATGAAGCACAGCATAGCTAGCTGATAGAGGAAGGCGATTGTCCCACTCTACACTGCACTGGTGCAGCCCCACCTCAAGTACTGTATGTAGTTTTGGGCACCTCAATATAAAAAGGATATCAAACTATTAGAATGTGTCAAAAGGAGGCTAAGATGGTGAAAGGTTTCAAGACTTTTGAGGAGTGGCTGAGGACACTTGGTTTGTTCAGTTTAAAAAACAGAAGGCTGAGGGGTAGCCTCATCATGGTCTACAACCTCCCCAAGAAGGGCAGCAGAGGGGGAGATGCTGATCTCATCTTGTGTCCTCATGATAGGACACAAGGAAATGGAATAAAGCTGCATCAGGGGAAGTTCAGATTGGATGTTAGGAAAAGATTCTTCACTGAGAGGGTGGTAGATCACTAGAACAGGCTCCCCAGGGAAGTGGTCACGGCACCAAGCCTGTCAGAGCTCAAGGAGTGTCTGGACGATGGTCTTAGTCATAAGATTTAGTTTTAGGTAGTCTTGCAAGGAGCAGGGAATTGGACTCGATGATCCTTATGGATACCTTTCAATTCAAGATATTGTATGATCCCATGATTATCCAACTCAATGACATTACACTTTTGTAAAAGTGGTACATAAAAATTGCATTTTCAGTAAAGAATTTGAAGACCAGTTCTACAACTGAATACACAAAATGCAATGCAACTAAATTCTACTGCATTAAGAGTGCTACTTAGTCTTCTGAAGATGCAGAACAGAATCTTAATGTACTTCTGTTTTAAAATCCAAACATGACAATCAATTTCACACAGCCTCTTCATGTCAAAAACCAAAAACTTCCCCATATGAAACATGAACATTCCTAAAAAGTAGTTTCATTTCCAGCAAATATTAAATTTAACAAAATATTACACACTACTTGTTCTTTAAGAAACAGAAGCTTAGCAGAACTAGCAATATTACAGGTAATCACATATTAAGTTCCTCCTAACTCTCTTTTTTCCTACTCATTAATCACAGAACTAAGTTATTATTGCCCTTCAAAAGCTGGTAGTTTACCAAGTCCTGCAAAGAAGCAACTTTGTCCTTTCCTTTGCAACTGTCTGCCTCCTTCTCTTCTTAATCTTTAGATTAGTAAGATCTCATTCCTAGCCATGAAGATGGAATTACTTCAGTGGGGTTGTATGTTTTTAACAGGTTGTTCCAAAACTCTCTCCTCCAATTTAAAATCAAATAAATAAATAAAATGGGAGAACTTTTCATTTACAGGGGCTAGCACACCTTACTCATTAATATATTAACAAAATGTACAATTTTTTATGCAAACATTAGAATAAAGAGTTTTTCTAATGATAAAAGAATATAAAAGTAACAGTGACGAGATCCAAAACCTATCACACTGTATTGTGTTTATGAGGCTAGGTTTTGGCAGTGGGGAACTGCACGAATGAAAGAGACCAGGGGCTGCCCTGTACCAGACAGGTGGTTCCAGCTGGTTCTGTACCACACCTCTCATTGGCCAAACCTGAGCCCACCAGTGAAGCTCGTGGTGCCTCTGTGAAAACATATTTAAGAAGGGATAAAAAATGCTGCACAACAGCTGTGAGAGAGAGGAGTGAGAAAAAATGTGCAAAAAATGATCCTGCAAACACCAAGGTCAATGGAGAAGGAGCAGAAGGAGGTGTTCCAGGCGCTGGAGCAGATGTGCCTCTACCACCCAGAGAAGACTATGTTGGAGCAGATATCCATGCTGCAGCCCATGGAGCAACCCCATGCTGCAGTAGGTGGAGGTGCTCTGAAGGAAGCTGCAGCCCACAGAGTGCCCACAAAGGTGCTGCAGCTGGTGGAGAGGAGCCCACACAGGAGCACGTTTTCTGGCAGGAGCTGTGGCCCGTGGGGGACCCAAGCTGGAGCAGTCTGCTCCTGAAGGACTGTACTCCGTGGAGCAGGGCCCAAGTTGAGGAGTTTGTGAAGGACTGTAACACCTTGAAGGAACCCCACACTGGAGCAGGGGAACAGTGTGAGCAGGAAAGTGGCAGAGAGGAACTCTTATGGACCATCCACAACTCCCATTTCCCCATCCTCCCTGTGACCCTCAGAGTGGGGAAGGAGGTGGACGAGTTGGGAATAAAGGAGTGAAGTTGAACCTGGGAAGAAGGGTGGGAATGGGACAGAAGGTATTTTTAAGTTTTGTCACCATCCTACTGTTCTTAATTGGCAATAAATTAAATTAATTTTCCCCAAGTGGAGTCTGTTTTGCCTATGACAGTAACTAGTAAATGATCTCCCTGTCTTTACCTTGAACCAGGAGTTTTTCCATTTTTTCTCCCCCTGTCCTGTTGAAGAGGGAGAGTGAGAGAGCAGCTGAGTGGGGGTCTGGCAGCCAGCCAGGGTCAATCCAGCACACCCGCTCAGGTTTGGACTCCATGAAAGGAAATACATTCAGACTAGCACCAAGCCCGGGGGGTGGGGGTGGGATAGATGGAAGAGAAACATAAAATTCTTTTAACTGCTTTACTGGGAAAGAATATTCAGAGTATATTTGGGTGATCCCCAAAGAGCCCCTCCAGTATACAGAACCAAGTCTGTACTTCCCTGAAAACCATATGCCAAAACAAGCTCATTTTAAAACTCTTACATTATATGAAGAAACATACCTATCTCTAAAGGGAAGGAGGAAAAAAGAAAGAATTAAGTGAAGTGAACTATTTACCACAGCAATAATCATTATTTATTAATGGCATCATGTCATACCTATCCTGAATTAATCACATTGCTCACAGACTTCGCATTTATTGCGAGGTTAAATTTTTATAGAAGTTTAAAATAAAAATGCATCCCAAATTCTGAGAAAAATTACCAGCACAGAAGATTGCTGGCTCCAAATCTCTATCTAAGCATTACATGGGTACAAAACCATGATGGGTTTGAAATGCAGACTGGG
Organism: Sula dactylatra; assembly: GCA_013389905.1. NCBI lineage: Eukaryota > Metazoa > Chordata > Aves > Suliformes > Sulidae > Sula > Sula dactylatra. The sequence goes on along the minus strand of WEKW01005889.1, from coordinate 4,962 downwards.
CTCTGGTTAGGCAGGACACTTTTTTATTTTTTTTTTTTTATTGCTCCGTTTCTACCTATTAAATTTATTTCAAAATTTTGTAAAGACTCAAATCTGTTTCTCTGCACAAGCTAAGTATGCAGCTCTTTGCCAGGATTCCTATCAATTGTGCATTTATGAAAGCAAACACAAATGATCCCAGTAGGAAGTCCTGTAGGCCTGACACATTCAGTGCCAAAGCAAGGGCTCTAATTAGCAAGCAGTTCTGGTCAGACAAAAAAGGCCTTAACCTTCCCTGGGAAATAATGAGCTAGGCAATGTCTGAAGCCCCAAAAACAGCTTTAGAGAATGGAGAGGGTGCAGAGAATTGTGTTAAAGGCACTAAACCGACAGACACAGGTGACCAAACAGTGAACTGTGCAGTTGGCAATCAGCAGCCAAATGCATGCTATGCATAGGCATCTTCCAGTCTTTGGTTCTGCTTCTCTGCCTGGATTACCAGCAGAATTCCAAGGATTACATTGTTTTAAATAGTTGTACCAACCAAAGCAAGAGATTTGTTGAAATAGAGATAGTTTCAAGTATCTCCAAACCTTAGCAATTCTATTCAAAGATGATGCTTGTTTACTATACGAGATAACAAATTTTATCTTAACAGATTTTTTAAAACTTACTAGCAACAACAGCCTTTGAAAAACAGAATTTTTCAGCACCATATGCAACTTAGATATTTCAAAACTGTTATCAAATCAAGTCACATACTTTTAAGCATATTCATTTCTGAAGGAAATCCTTCTAAAAGATAAGCCTACATAGAAAGTCCTTTCACAATAAGGACTGCATAAGCACTTACACACACGAGACCACCATCTAGATTTCTTTATGCAAGTTATCTTGGACAGTTTTACTTCTTTCCTCACATTGCTACTTTAGAGTTCTGACAACCACAAAAATCTCATTTAAAAATACTTTACATACAATTACATGAAGTACATAAAGGAACTTTTACATTAAGTACATAAAGGATCTTAGGCTTCTTGAAAGTTTACAGTGGCAAAAAACTGATAACAATCTCAATCAAGCAAGCGTACATTAACTGTGAATTATCAGATGTGCAAAGCTCCAGTAGAAAAAAAAAATCCAAACACTTTATGGCTATGCATTTTACACAATGTCGAATATGTATTAACACATTCCTAAAGCAGAAAAATTCATCCTGTATTAAAACTTTTCAAAAGACTTCTGAAAAGACTTTTTTGAAAGAAAATGCAAATTCTAAAAATAAAATATTAAAAGTATAAACAAAACCTAAGAAAAGGAGGCATTCAAAAATTTATTATCCTGATTCCCAAATTGCAGTTGTCCTTTTGACAGGAAAAATGTTTGGTCCTTGTGATGTTTGTTTCATTTTCAGTGTCAAGTTGATGTTAACTACTTGCTCTCCCTAAGTATATTTCATTCTTGATGAGACATAAGAAATTATTTATTTATGAAAAAACAAACATAATTTCAAATTAATTTCTGAGAGCCAATAGTTTTCTGCCTTTTGTTTAAAACGGATTGTTCTTATTAGCCTGAAAGTCTACTATGTTTCTCTTATCAGCGATACTACTATAAATATATTCTAAACCTATTAAGATATTAAAAAAAAAAGAAAGTACATCAGGAATGACACTTACTTTTATATTAAAAATAATTTTACCTTATTTGCAACAGTACATGGAGTGTCTAAGGAAATAACCACAGAGCGACAACAGCATGATAAAAACTGGGGTCAAAAATATGCTTACAGTACTGCTCTTCTTTCCTCCAAATCCACGCAGGGTGGAAATAAGAATAAAACTTACAATGCATAAAAATCCTGCAGACACCTTTCTCAGAAACCTTATTACACTAAGGGAATGTATTTTACTAATTCTATTTAAAAAAAAAAAAAAAAAAAAAACAACCAAGCAAAGTAATCAATTTGCATATTACCATCTACACCAATTCCAAATAATTTACTGACCCAACTGCAAGATACTCACACATATTCAGACATCTCTCTAAGAAAGGTATGAGGGCACAAAGCACTTCAATGCAGAAACCCTTGATATTTTTATAAAATGTGGACTTGTTACAGCCAAAGATGCCAAACAAGTACTTCAAGGGAAAGGACCTAGAGAGGCGTTATAGGGAACAGAGCCCCAAGGCTCATTTAGGGTAAGATTTCATGAAATATATGACAACCCGCAGCCCACCTTGCTCTCACAAAAGGCAAATAGTTCCATCCTCATTCCCTGCTTGGCTGCATGGCCTCAGCTCTCTCTCATGGCTGCTCTTGTTCCCTGGTTGAACCATTGTTAAACACACACAGGGAAGCCCATTTCCCCCTCCAGCACTGCTGACTCTACCAGCCCAGAGAGCTGAACTGGCACACCATGGGGACAGAGAAAACTGGCAAAAGCATTTAGTCAAGGGCAACTGCATTAGCAGTAGCAGTAGGTCATCATCTGATTAGTACTGCTGCCTTTTGAAACCTCAGACCCTTAAAAACAATATTAAATAAAAGCAGAAAATAACAAAACCACAGCAGTTCTAGAAAGAACAGCATGCATCAGAATTTACACTGCCAAACTATAACAAGGAGGCAGGTAATAGCCATCAAGACCAAAAGGGTTCACAGAACCTTCCATACTGTTTAAACAGCTACACATCATAAAAAGCCCCATGACTCTTCAGTTAAATCAAAAAAAAAGTGAAACACTCAAAAAACTAGTGTGCTACAGAAGACAGAAAGAGCTTGCAAATACAAGGATCAGTTTCAACCTGCAAGCATGATCCACAGGAATTTGAAGAGGTAACTTGCGTACCAGATTGCCATGCCAAGCCTGAAATCCCAGTGAAATTAATGAAAATTTTGCTAAACAATAACTGTTAGATACAGTATGACTATGCTAGTTTACAGGTCAGAAAACTTGGAAAATTAAAGAAAACTTAGCACACTCAGGATGACCCCTCTTATCCACTCTAGTCAAATGCAACTCTAACCTGTACTCTAGCATTATTTGCAGGATTTTCTACTTCGACAGGAATAGTCATCTTAGTAGTAGGAAAGTTTGGAAGAAATCATTAGATATGTATGGCTGCAATCACAACCCAAATACATTTCATTACTTCCTCATTTTCTTCCACCTGACTGCTATTTGTTTCCTTTTGTCAATAAATATTCTTTGGAAGCGAGAAAGATTTGAAGGAAGAAGAAGAAAATTACAGTCTGAAATGCAATACGAAATAGCAGTAGTAATCTATAACCTGGATGTTTCTGATAACCTGCAACTCTAGCATGCTGATGGAGCAGATTCTTTAAAAAATCTGGGAAAAAAAATATTTGAAAGTATGTTCTATTCTAACTGATATCTTTAGGAAAGCATATATTGCTCCCTGGGAGAAAGTGTCTGAAGAATCACTGAAATTAAAGTTTGTTTTTTTCACTTCAAGGAATACAGGTATCTCACCTCTCATGTTGAACAGAAGTACATTTACATGAAAAAGCAACAGCAAAAAGTCTGTGATGTAGTCACGGAGTCTGACCTGTTCAACCTACTCAGAAACTAACTCAACCGACCGTAAATGAAACACATCACAAGTGCCTTTAGAAATACTTTTGGCCAGGTCAAATTTGGTCATATTTTTGGCCAGGTCACCAACTACCATGACTAGACCATATTCAACCATAAGAACTAAAAGGGAATAACACATGGGAAATGTCACTCCACAATAGGCAAAAATATCCTGCATACCATCAGGACACCAATCACTAGAGTGGATTGGTTAAATAACTGTAGGGAATTTGGGTTCCTGATTTCAACAGCAGCAGAAAAGCATTTTAACTGCCTCCAGCCCCCAAGTGAACCTAAAGCATACAGATTGCTACAGGCACTCTGTTCTCTTTCAGGCTAAGAGAAAGAAGCAAGGAGGAGTGATCAAAGACCACAGCCAGCATATTTTGAGTTACAGGGCTTCCTTGAGCTATTTACTGACAGCTGTGAGCAGGAGGTATCTAAAAACTGTAATTTAGCCCAGGCAGATTTATACTTTAAAATAATCTCTAGAGTTACAATAAACTTCGGCTTTCAAAGGTTTTTATGTACTTGGCTTTTAAAAAGCTCTCTTGCCTAAGTCTATGAACCGAAAGCAATACTCGAGACAGACACAGCATTGAAAGCAATTCCTTATCCCCTGGTAAAATCGTATCTTCCTATCCTCTTTCAAGGGAGAAGGGAAGCATCGCCCTCTAGAGGAACTCTATTATTTTCTGGAAACAGTGTTACAGCAAAATAAGGCTTAGGCCTTTTTCTCCAAAGTCCCTTTTATCTTCAGTTGACTGAAGGAATACAAAAGTTGCCATTCAAGCTCTTCCCCAGTTTCTACACCCCTTCTCCAAACAGGTGAAACCCACAAATGAAATTTTATTGCTAACAAAAAATGTTATCTTTTTCAAGTACAACATGCTCTGTTTAATACAGACTGCTTTACAGGCTGTTTTGAAGGGCTTTAATACATGTAACCTATTACTCACATACAACAAATGTCACTGGGACATGGAGGGAAACAAGCTTTGACAGAGGCAAACAAAAATGTGACAAACACTTCTTTCTACATAAAATCTGGGAAGGCATTCAGGTGACCACAAGGGGAAAAAACACTGCAATGCTTTGTTACAATAATGCTCTTGCAAAATTAATCCAGATCATAAATTAGGATTTAAAAAATCACCTGTCCAGCCAGAAGGCTGTCAGAAATGCAAGGAAACATCACAGTTTCCTAAACACTAATATTAATAAAAGACTGAAGGATAGCCCAGGTTAAGTGAAATCACTTTAGACAGTTTGGATGATTACATCCAGCAACCACAGCTGCTGCTTTGACAGATCAACTGCAACTCTGCTTGCGTGCCTTCTAACAGTGCTTTTCAGCAAAGAATATGAATTATGTTTTTGC
>WEKW01005888.1:90559-102082 GCA_013389905.1 Sula dactylatra | reverse complement strand
AACAATTGGTCTAAGATAAGCTTTTTTTTATGGCAGTGTAGCTTAACTGCCAAGTCTATAACAGCATTTATATCATTAGGGTTTACACCAGTATTGCTTCAGCCCTTCTAATATAAGAATAAAATGACCAAGGACAGAATCAAGTCATAAGTATGCTGAATTAATAGAAACAGCAGATACAGCAGGTCAGGAGAAGTAGATAGAAAAAGGAAGTCTTCTTTTTGCTCCTCTTTTTCCTTTAGTTATCTTGTAAAACAAGAAGTTATATTAAAAAAAAAACAACACAGACTTTAAAAGCATACTTAAATTTTTGTTGTTACAAGACTTATTGAAGGAAAGCCAAAAGATATACAAACCACATCCTCCAAGGAACAGAAACCTCATTAATCACTCTATCCAACTCTCCCAGGAAAAACTATTTTTATTTCCCTCACCCCCACCCCAAACCAGCTAATAGAGGAAGAGTATCAGAGAGAAAAACATACCAGACTAACAGAGATATAAAATCTTACCTATAGAGCTTCTTCCTCTCTGCTCCATCTTATTAATCAACCATTCTTCCTTCACTGGTGAAGAAAAAAAACAAGGCAACCCCCACACTCTTTATGGTCTCTCCAACCAGGGCTCAGCTGAATTAACGAGTGCCTCAACATAACTTAATTCAGCTGTGCTTACACAGCTTTTCCTATGCCAGAAAGTACAGAGAAAAGATCAACCATCACCACTATTTACTCTTTTTTTTTTTTCACCTCTGAAGTTATGCATGTAACAATACTCTACCTGAAAAATAGCTCAAAGAACTACACTTGCCAGCTTCAGAGCCAAGAGAAAATCACAAGGGGACCTTCCTCCCATTTGTTGACAATTATCTGCAACTAATTTAGAGTGAACCAGGTGCAGTGAGTTGGCAGGAAATCAGTTCACATGGATAAATCTGTCATATAAAGCACAGTAACAAAGTTTGAGGTTTGTTTTAGGCAAGATTTTTACTGAAGTAGTGTTGTCATGAAAAGCTAGGAGGCTTTCAGTTGTATTACTAGAGATTTGTTGCTATCTCAGTGACATGATCCATTAAAATCCATAGGCTTTGTGGAATTTGATTTGGGGGTGGTAGTGACTTACATCTATTTTGCTTTCCTTCTTCTGGTTGGATTATTTTATATGCTTTTTGTTGTGTGAATCACTAAGTATATTAACTATGTAGACTTAAGAACCCTTTCTAGTATAATTAATTTATAAATTTTTTTACAAAATTACATTTTTTTAAAACAATATTTAGCTATGCAAGCATAGACTTGGTAAATGACAAGCAAAAATATGCTAGCTTTCTGGTATATCATGGGAATGTCACTGTTGCCTCATAAAAGTGAAAGTTACTACTGCAGATTAAGAAGAATTTAGTAATTTAACTCTGTATTTAAAGCAGTTTTCCTCTCCATACAGCACCAAAGAAATATCTGTATAGATACTAGAAAAGAATAAATGGCTTCTCAAGCCACTGTTAATACAGACAGGCCTCCCTGTCTATACCTTTCATTCATGCATTAGAAAGATACCCATTTATTTATCAAAAGAGTATTGAAATAATCATTGCATCTTGTTGCTACCACTCCGTGGCTTACACTGCAGCCTATAGCTTATATGGCTATAAATACATTCTTTGAACAGTCATCTTCAGAAAAGTGTTGTCAGACAAAGTGAGGCAAATTACTACATCATGTAGGATAGTAATTCCTAGCTCAGACTACAGTCTGAAAATTGAAGACTCACATATATACTTGAGGTTGAAACCTATATCTTCCCCTACTGGAATTTCTTGTGCTTTGGTTTAGAAAGTAATTACATTCTTCTCTCTCCTTCAAGAATTCTTGTACGTTTGAGATTTGTAACTGTGCCTAATAAAAGGAAGACAGTAATAGCAAATATATACCTAAAAAAAAAGCTTATGTGGTACTCAGCCTATTGTTGAATGTATCACATTAAACTCCTTTCATAAAATAAATTTGAGATAGATTGTAAAAAAAAAAACCCACCATCAACTAATTTCTCAGTGGTGGTCATTAAAGAGTTGATAGGTCATACGTCCCATCGGTTGGATCTCTCTGAAATGGAAATCTGATACAAGAGTTTTGGCAGGTATGTAAAATGCTTAGTTACATAGCCAGGCACAAATAAAAGATTAAAAAAAAAAAAAAAAAGAAACAAAACACCAAAACCACAAAATGTCCTTTAAAGTATTTTGAATGTTATAATCACTGGGAAATCACTGACGCCTGAAGAAATGCCAAGGGCAGAATAAAACTTTTGCTAATATAGATTGCCAAGTCTAAACCGGATGCATTATACTGAATGAGAATCTAAGTGCCTGAAGCCAGATTCTGATCTTCCTTACATGCACAGAAACCTATGGTACCAGCAGGCCTGTTTATATCCATGTAACTGAAATCAGAACCTGGTCTGATGCATTTAAAATAATTGAATTTATCACTGATGTCTTACTTTGCCTGTTACAAAGACTGTATTTTTTAACCTCATTTCTGTTAGTGCATTACCAAAGACATTATAAATACAAGATCCCTCTGAGGGCCATCTGTGGAACCAGATACTATCCGATGAGGACCTCTCTGCAGTATCAGGATTGTTTATGCAGTGTAATGAACAGTAATGATAAGATTTTTCCTATTTAAACTCAGAAGCAATACAAGAGCAGCCTAACAACATCCATACCACATCAGAGGTTTTCAGTGCTGCTATAGGCAGGCCAGAGCACTCCCAGTCCTCATTTTTAGCTGGTGGCCCTTGCCTTTGTGCATAGAAGGTGAGAAGTCACGAACTCTCACCCGAGATCTCCAAGTGCCCAGGTGGAGGAAAACAGAACAGATACGCAGATATACCTGTCAGTTTGGAGCCAGCTCTGGCTCAAGTTAGATACCTGAAAGGGTTCACAAGCCACCTACCTTACAGGCATACTTTCTGCACTGTGCTATGGCATGAGAGGGAAAGTCATCTTCCTCCCTTTCTACAAAAGCAGGCTTGTAGTACATGAGACAGCAGGACACGCAAAAGCTTTCTCCACACTCCTAGCACTAAAACAGATTTATGAAGAGGATGAAATACTTAGTTTTGAAGGGGCTGGGAAGGCTGGAACAAACAGTCCAACCAACACCAATTTCCTAATTTAGGAGGCGAGTCTTCCTATGCCTCCTCCACAGCCAGTGAAGAGAAAGAGGACCCTCTGGGAGGGCACAGGAGAGCACCAAAATCAGACTTCAGTTGGGATTTGCTGCAGAGTAGACCCTGTATCCTCCACTGGCTACTGGAGGAGGTCAGAGAGCTTGCTTCCAGGTGAAGTATAAAATAGGCTAAGGTGCATAGTCACACTCACACAGACACCTCCTCCTCTCCAGCTCCCCACTGGAGCATGTTCCCTCATCTGTTGCCAGAACAGAGCTTCTTGTGATATCAGGACATGTGCCTCTGTATGTCAGGATGATTTCTTCAGTTAAGCACGCCCACCAGAAACTTATGTGGTATAATTACAAACTTTCCAAAACATATTTAGTAAGAGTGATTCAGAGCATCAGTTAGCAATTACTGATTACTCAGTAACGTACCAAATCATTAATTCACTAATTTATAATCAGGTTTGCTTTCAGAACCTTTCAACATTTAAGTAACTATTGATTCGTCCATCCTCTGATTAAAATTTAAAGTGAAAAATATAAAAGTTTTCAAATTTTTAAAATTGAATTTTTTAAACATCAGATTAATGCTATAAAGAAAACAACATGTGTAGTGCTAAGAGAAATAAAAATTACCTACAGGCATACTGTAACTGTGAATTAATGGTACCTGAATGAAGGCCAATATATTTTAACCTAGGTATTTAGCCTTTAGAAAGACAGTTTCTTCTGTTCTTTTGTGTCTGGAAACTTATCAAATTCAATTTTATGAAACACTGTGTACCTCCATGGCAATCTCATCAACACTGAGAAAGGGTTTTTTTCCAAAATGTGAAAAATTCCTTTGCAATAGGAAGTTCAATTATTGGATAACTTTAGCTTTTAAGATTTTCCTTGCAGTTGTTCAAATGATAGTACCTGATACAGGAATTGGCTGTATCACTACAGAGAGCAGATGATAGTTGTGGAAACTGTAACAAGTGGTTGAAAGCAGTTCTGTTGCCACCCACCACTCAAAAATATTGGTTTACATTACAAGTGACCAAATAAAAATCAGTTTTTTGTTTGTCTTCTGGTGTGGCTGCCTTCAGGTTTCACAGGCTCAATCCTTTCACAAAACAGCAGCAAAATTCAATCTCAGAAGCGAAGATTCCTAGGCAAGGCATTTATCCTTAGACCAACGCTTTAGAAAAAAAATAAAAAATATCAAAGATCTCACAAAGGAACAAAAAGAAACCTCTTAAATCAGGTATGCTCTTTCTTGCAAGAAAAACAATATGAAATGCAGCGTGGTGAAAAGTGAGCATCTCACTTAGTTCCCTTTATTCTTTTCTGCAAACCAAAAAAAACCAAACCCTTTCAAACATATGTATATAACACGTTACACAATATCAACAGGCTTTGGATTAGTCTGAAATAGCCAACACCACCAAACTTGCAGAAGTCTTGCTTGCAACCCTATTTATTTATAATCCTCAATTTCCACATTCAAAACACATCCCTAGGTACAGTCTCCTGCAGGTTATGGTGAGAAGACATCACGTGAATATGGGAAAACCTGTGGTCTGCAATGGTCTGTCTCACTAGGTTCACATACCAGGGACAGACAGTTGCTGCTGATGTTGCACAAACAGGAAGGAGCTGTGATATCATGGTTGTAGCAGTGAAACACTGCATCTTTCTAAGGCTCCAGGCACAGGCAGCTCATAGGTCTTCCAACAAGACCCTGGTGCCTGACTTTCCAGAGGGGCAGAAAGCAAGTGTCACTGTGTTACCAGTACATAAGGTAAGCTTCCTTCTTACTACGCCTTCCACATGCATGCAACTTCATGCAAAGTACCCTAGGGATAAATATATCAGACCATTTACAGAAAGAGCAGGTCGTGCTACCACCACGAGCAGCACCTGATACGGTTCGTATTGCCTGGCACACAAGAGGACTCCAAAGTCACATAGCCCTCCCCATTCTGCAATGGACTGCATCCAGCTCTGCTCCCCCACTACTAAAACAAGAATACAGCTATCGCTACCTATTACCAGAAAACAGCACCCATAATCAGGTTACACCATTTACCAGCAGGTGTTTGAAATGCTGTATGTTTACACCTGAGCATATCTAGTTTGTGCAGCTATATGAGCATTTCTCATCAGTTGTAATTTGCCCCCCACCATACAAAATCGCATCCAGTTTATTCTAACCGTTGTAAGCTTTGCTGAACCCAGACAGTGCATCATTTTTCTAACAATCCTAAAAGAAGTATATTATCCACACTCAGTTGACACTATGATATTTCAGTCTTTAAAGCTTTCTGATTCACAAAAGAGAACAAAACCAAGGAGTAAATAAAACTGTGACCAATAAACATAACTTTCCTAATTACAGTCATTCATATGATCTGCTTTTGCATGAACAGATCAAAATCAATATAATTGACTTTTGTTCCATAAAACCATTTTTTTTGGTTTTCTTTGATATCTCATACACTAAGAAGTAAACTTACAATGCATTAAGAAATTTCAGGTAACTGGCTCTGTCAATACAGCATGAAAGATGAGGAAAAAGTGAGTAGAAGAGTAATATATTTTTCACAAAGTATTGGATCCCATGAACAAGTTAATGATGTTTGAAAGGGAGAAAATGTGAGGACCAAAAGTTTTCAAGTTGCTGAGTGATAATAATGGTGCCATCTATTGTGCATCCATCACACTGAAGTGCTTGACACATATTTTGGACTGTTTTCATGGATTCTCTTTATGATGATTAATAGTGGCATTGTACCCCCTGAAATAGCAGCCCATCACACAGAGAAAGGTGTACTAAATTAAATTCAGATGATAGCAATTTTGATCTCAGACACACATGGAGAAAGTACTGAAAGGTTAGAACAAAAAAAAAACCATGTGAGAAATACTCATTTCTAAGATGAGGGTCCACAACAAATGAAGAGCAGAGAAAAAGGAGTAGGGACAAAAAGCACCGCTTAAACACAAGCACCTTTCTGAAGCATCTATTATTCTGATTTCTTTTTCCCGCTCTACATTTACATTAGAAAGTGGTGACGTTTAAGAGGTGTTTTCTTTTGTTACAATTCGAAGGAGAAAGGGGGGTGCTACACTAAATAAGATAATTAAATTTCTGTAAAAGGAAGGAGTAAAAGGTGATGTGCAGCACCTGTGCACCTCTCACGTCCTGGACATGCTACTGTGGTATGTTTTGTCTCTAATACAAATCAGAAGTGCACAGAGGTCGAGGTAACTTACATTTGTTTCACACTGGGTCCTTAAACATTTAGGCTACAGCATCTCTTCACTTCTTTTAGTGGAGAGAGGGAGCAAAGCCAGCACTGAGACATTCCACTGGTGCCTTTTGGTCTGGTGAGACTGGAAGCAGGACTTCCAAGTCCCCTAAGATGACCAAAGCAACGTAAAGATGTTTCATTGCGAGCATGCGTATGCTGACACATTTTAGCCTGCTGCCTAGGAGGATGAAGGCAGTTACTATAGCTCAGCTAACAAGCTCTAACCCTAACTTCATCTCTCCAGAGGGGGAATTTAGCAGGGGAATTTTCAGGGTGCACCCTTTGCTCTGACTTAGCAAAAAAATTAAGGGAAAAAAATGCATACTCCCATCAGAAGAGCAGGCATAATAACTATCGCATGAGCATCATAATGTACATTTAATGACTGGAAACCACTCTGAAATATCTGGATGTGTCATACACAAACAGGAATGGTAAATCGCTACTAGAACTTTCTCAGGAACCTGTGCAGCCCTGTGCTCTCCTGGGAGTGCAGAAGCAGAACCATGCTACAACTTCCCCAACATGGCAGCACGGCTACAGAAATCAATTATTCAGTCTCTTACAGCTATCAACAGCCTCACAAGTCTTAACAGAGAGCAGCTAAGGGATGGGAGATGGCAGTCTGATTTGTGGATCAGCTCAGGTGCATACAAGCAGCACGGAAAGGTCTGAGTAGGTTCATCAAAGACTGCCACCTTTCATAACCACCAACACATCAATAAATAAGCCCCAGTTGTGCTATTTGATATGCATAGGATTTCCAAAGGTGCCTGAGAGCAAGTTTAATTCCTACGGGCTTTTGCTTTTATTTTTTGTACACTTACAAATGTACATAATAATATTGTACAGGACTGTTTAGAAAAACCAAATTAGCTGGAAGTTGATCTATTGAATACATTCCAGTGAGGCATCACACAGTATAGTTAAGAGATCTGATCATGATTTAATAACTTATTAAATAAGTGTTGTTCATATACTACATATTTTTACATTATTACCACTATCAAGCCATACTGGCGTAGTTATTCTTGTAAATCTCCCCTGCCTAACCTAAAATAATCTTGACAGACTTGGAAAAAAAATCTAGCACAGAATAACTCTGAAGAATGGGAAAGGTCAAAAATTCACCTAATTTTTTGAGTGGTAGTACCAACAGAGATAGGAACACTTGTATAGGTTTCTCTGTTACGTTGAGTATGCAAAATCCAGGTAGCCATAAACCCCAGGGGAATGACATAGTTAATGTTCCACCTGTACCAGCAATCATACCTTCATCTATTCAGAGAGTGCATAATTCACCAAAAAGTGGTTTGAGAGTAGTCTAGCAGTTTTTAGTATTTATTGGAATTACACTTATATCTCTTTTGAAGGATCTCTCCAGAGTTTAGCTGTCTGGACTTCTATAGGATTAAAAGTACGATAGCCAGTAAATTTCAAAATCCTGAATAAATTCTTTGAATAACTTTCCCATGCATAACAATGTTGTGTCTAGTGATTTAAAAGACCTGATCCACCAGGGCTAGAAAAACTTAAGCTTGAAGGCAGACACTTGCTCTCTGTGAGCTGAAGAGGTCTTTATTCCAATCAAGCTTCCTGAGAACGTCACCTTAAATCTATCGTTCATCCAATATTTTATATCACAGATTCTAGGCTCTAGCTAGTGAATTTCTGTGATGGAAATTTCTTGTTTACAGGGTGAACAGGGAAGGAAATGCTTCTGCAGCCATTGGGTTGGATTTATTGCTATGGGGCATTTGTCTTATGTTTAAAAGAAAAACTAGCATTCTTGGAGGCCTTGGGTTTTGGAAGCTGTCCTATTGTAGAAAGTAAAGCTACTTTCCACATCATGGTTTAAAACAGGTAATAAAAGGAGAAAACATTGTGCTATGAAAATCAACATAGTATTTAATATAAAGTTTTCCCCACAGCCAAGAGCATGCTACCTTCCAGATGCCGAGCCACGACTCCCAGTCAAAGCCCATGAAGTTGTGAGGTGCCAGGTAGAGCTGATGAAGAAATTTTGCTGATTGAGAAGCAGACCAGCAGATAAAAGAAAAATCAATGCCTGAGCATCAGTATAGTGTAATAAAAGCAATACCTCATTTTGACACCTTGACTGAGGGTTGGTTTTTTTTTTGACAAAGACTACCATTATTTTTCCACTTTCACCTAAGTTTAACCCCTGATATTAAGTTATGCTTTTCCATGTTGTCCAGTATGGGTGACTTCTGCCTCAGCTCCAATTGTAGCCACATTGCCTGTTTCTCTCTTTCATAAAGGTTACTACTGTTCTGTTTTCTGCAAAGACTTTTCTCTCGCTCACAGTAAGCTCAATATGCATTAGTAGGATATCAGAGACTAATTAAATATTGTGACTGAGATACTCAGATAAACAGGTATTTGGGCTCCAGGGGTTTTTTTCCCCCCCAAAGGTGCAGACTGCTTTCTCCTTCTCAAATATTTCACCAGTAGATACTTCATATGTGGTCATTTGTTGCTGCCTATCATTTCTAGCTGGCCCTGTAACAGGTTCTCCACCTTCAATGTTTAAAGGGAGAGCACTTGAGCTGAAGCACTCCTAAGTTTTTTCAATTAGCTGAACCATGGTTAAAGATTTAATCAGATGCCAATTCCCCACATTCATTAAGATCAGTTATTCCACAGAAAACCCCACATATTCCAAGGGAATTGATGTCAGATAAACTGTTCCTCCACTGCTCAGATAACTGACAAAGAAAAACACCAGTTCAAAACATTCTTTAAACAGATAACTCAGCTTCCAATTTTGTAAGCATGTTAGGCAATTTCAATTGCTATTTGTGAAAAAGCCTGATGACCTCTTGCAGTTGGGAAACAATTTTAGCACAAACAAGAAGTAATCAATGAGGGACAAAGTAAGGTAGTAGCCCACCTACTACTTGAACCTGCGCAAAAATTTACATTGGAAACATTAATCCTACTGAATTTTAGTAAAAACACATTAAAAATGGCTTTCATCCATAAAGTTATTTCTTTTCCTTATCATTTCTATATGACTGGATACAGGAATGGTGGAATTTTTTCATATTTATTCTGCTGTTTGTTTACAACCTGCTTAATTTAGGAATTATGGAATAAAGGAATCCTCAGCATAAACATTTTTCTCTGTTGATTTTGAGAGCTCTGCTGACGTCAGCACAGATATTTTTTGATTCATTCTGAAGTCAGAGAAAAATGTGCAACTGAAATTCATAACTACTCAGAGAAACAGTGAACCGTAAGTAATCTATCAGAGGCTTGAGCAACACATAGATCAGGTGGCAATCCTCTGCATACAGGTGAAGGTCATTTAAGAGAGGAAAAACCCACACTTACACACAATTACCACATATTAACTAAAAAGAAACCTGTACATCTGTTGGTTTCAGTTTTCCTCAATTGCACACGGGTTATTAATGTTACCAAGTAAGATTGACAACCAAATGTAAATTTTAAGTGTTAGTTATATCAATATCCTTATGAAAATACTGTATCTACATTAATCATTCTTATTACTCCGACTCACATTGTTGATGGAGTTGTGGATGGGCAACTGCAGGTAAATACCTGCTTGCATCAGATTTGAACTGCAGTAGAGTATATCTACTTCTCACCACCCAGTGTGAGACACAAGACAAGTGAACTAATCCTTTTAAAAAATTTGTCTCTGTACTTCTGGCTTATACTTTGTGTAATGTCCAAAAGCAACCACCTATGCACTACAGCTATCTTCAGCTGCACAAAAATGGTAGAGAAATAGTAAAACATGTACCAGCTGCCAAGAAGTACCTGAAAGGTAATACATAGCATGTAACTCCACAATTAATTTCCATTATTAATTTCTGTAACATTAGGAATAAAATAGGGTTGACTTTCCACAAGTATTTTAATTCATTATATATACATATATATATATATATAGTAGGTTAAATGTCAAGTAAGCGGCCCAGTATCTACAACTTCAAATAACGAACCATATCTTTGGCTTGCAGGATAGTTATTTCCCTTAATTTACAGCTGGTACCCTGGCTATTCTTGACCCAAGGGGGTTTTTTACAGTAAAATTAGAGACTATTTCTGCAATCCTAAAGGCCTATGTAAGTACCCATTTTGAGTATTAGTGTTCCTTCTTGACCATAAATTTTTTATCTATACACATACGTATGCAATGCACATATCTCCTCCTATCCAAAGTTATGAAAACTGCAAAAGAAAGGCCTCCTGCTGTGTTGGTTGCTGAGAGCTTATATTTATAAGGTTGGCTTTCCTTTGGTGAAACGCGCCTATACTGAAGCGCCATCAAAGCCATCTGCATTTGTATTACTTCTCCCAAAGCTAGTTACAACTATTTTCATTGCCTAACTTTTTCTTACTTTTAACATCAACCAAATTGAATATGTTTTGCTAGTTCCAAATTAATAAAGGAAGTCTGCAATTTCCAATTTACATACTACACTCTAATACATTTTATGAGCTAAACTGCTTTGTATATTGTAATCCATTCTTTAAAATAAAGGTCTTTGGCATTTTTATGCCTTAAACTGTATGTAAAAGAGAATAAACGAGCAAAACTCCTATGCCCTTTCTTCACACCGGGACTTAGCTGATTCCCCCCTTAGCTTCGGCATTAAGATTTTGAGGGATGCCTGGAACAGGCCAACTGGAAGCAAAGCACAGTTTTGCACCAGGTGTTACACCCACTGCCCGGGACGTATTTTGCCCCTGGGCTCCGCGCCCCCCCTTCCCCCCCCCAATCCAGGCAGACCCCACTTCCCCACCTCCAGGATTCCGCTCTTACCTGGGCGGCGGGAGCCCCGAAGCGCGGTCCCGGGAAATGCAGGAGGCGTGCCCTAAGTTTGTCGGGGAAGGGCTGCGGGCAGATCCCGCTGGAATGAAAGCCCCCCTCCCGCGCCACCGCCGCGGGATGCACGGTCGGTGGTTTGTAGAGTCCAGGCGGAGCAAGCTTGCTGGCTCTGGAAAAGGGGGCGGGGGCGGGGGTGGGAAACCACACCAAGGGGGTG
>WEKW01005888.1:54692-80227 GCA_013389905.1 Sula dactylatra | reverse complement strand
CTGGTAAGGAACTAATCTATCCATTTCAAGTATGCTATAATTTTAATGCAAGGCTCATAGTAATACTAGAATGCTAGTGTGGGGGAAAAAGGATTTTTTTTACACAGATGGACAAACCTCTGTTTTACTAACTTCTGCCTCCTGTGAAGCAATATTAACTCAGGTTGACTCAAGGATGCTCCCTAACTCTCACTGTTTATATTTTACAAAAATTTTAAAGAGATATGGGCTTTAGCAGCAAGTACTTAGAGAGTACTTTCTGCATGTCATTGGCCCAGTTTTGAAAAAGTAGAGTGAAGGCCAGGCAAGGAAAACAGCTCCTGAAAACTACTGCTAGTAAGGGAAACAGAAGGTAAAAGTGTAGGTTGAAAAATGCAACTGAATGAGGTGGTACAAATTAATTGCAGTTCAGCAAGTACCCATCACTTACTACAGTGGGTATATGGCAATGTCCATACCGCTCAGGCACATTAATCCATTAATTTAAAAAAAAATTAAAAAAAAAAAAATCAAGCCAGCAGTGGTGAAGTAACGCTTATTTCTATTTTTTGCATTTACCGTCTTACTATATGCTGGGAAAATGAAACCTGTTACTATTCTTTATAGAAGGCACATGATGTTAAAGCTTTCAACTTAAAAACTCCATAAGTTAAAGCTTTTGCTCCTTTTCTTCAGGAGCTGCGCAATTTAAATTTTGCACTCTTAGCAACAGGTCCTCTTTCACCTCAGTGTCCCTCTGCTGTTAAAGTAGGGCAGGATCAAAGAGATGTTTGTTAAACAACCTCTCTAGTACTTTTGTATTCAGTTTCAGTTCCTCCGACTGTGACACAAGGGTCAAATATAGACTGCCTGAGCTCTTTCCAAACACTCAGGAACCATCCCACTATCCACACCTCCTCTTAATTCTCTTGCATTTCACCAAACAATGAGGAATACACACCTTAAATCAGGAAACTGAGCTCTGAAGGGTTGATATGGTTGAATACAGGAAAAATATTTAGGTCCGATTTTTCAACTCAAAAAGCCTAACTGATATGCCAATTAATCTGAGTCTGAATCCCAATGAATAATGAGGCTTCTATTTCTACGACGTTATTACTTTCATTATTATTAAAGCATAAAATAATTTCCATGATTTTGCAGATTTAGCACAATGCTTTAAGAACGTTAAGGATTTCAACTTTAAAACAGTCCTGACGTGTTATTAAGCAAGAAAGTGAAATACGGAGCTGCTGAGTTACAGTGGAAGTTAAGGAAAAAAAAAAATCTCAGCCAAACAAACGAAAAATAACAGAAGCTGTCATGGAACATGGAATTCCTCATAGCTAATCTGCCACTTAACAAACAGCAACTGATCTGAGTAAAAATGGAGAAAACAAAGAAGGACATTCTCCAGTTGTCAGTCATACTAGGAATGATATTCACCCAAAAGGCAGAAGTCCAAAAGTTTATATCTATGTCAGCGAAGAGGTGGACAGAATTGATCCTGCTAATTATTTTCATCCTTCATTGTAATTAAACTAACAGAAATCTATCCACTCAGTGGGCTGCAGGACCAAACCATCACTGTCAGGTCATGGTTACCATGCATATCAAATGTAACTCGATAGAGTCCTTAAACGTCAATGTTATTTCATCACAAAATAAATAAATCATCCTCAACTTTACACCAAGATTTAACTTAATTAAAAATAACTGCAAGGGCATAATATTTGGAGTACATTTAGACACCCCCCTTATTCAGAAGGGTCTATGGTTAGAAAAGATAGTCTCATTTGGATTTATATCACTCTTCTGAAGCGCACGATTATGTCTCCAACAGAAAATCAGTATTCCATTGGCTACAAATCTATTACTGCTGGTTTAGGAAACCCTCACTCCACTGTCACCTTACCAGTAATATGATGTATTTCCATGCATTTTGCTGAGTTCAGTGCATTTTGATACTTCCATTTAATGTTTTGCACTTCCTTTTCAATTCCCTCTCTGCAGTGTATCAAACTTTGTTTATTATATTGCAAGTAGTGGGGCAGATAAATAGTGTCTGCCAAGATATACTTTCAACTGAGCATTGAAAGTGCCTGCTTAAAATTCCCTTTGAAAAAATTTAAAAAAAAAAAAAAAAAAAAGAAAGAAAAGCTTTTTGGCAAGCCATTAATTATCACACAATTATTTGTGCTCAACTGTCATAAGTAGTGGATGTAGCACTGGAAACACACTTTATAACTAAACAGCAAAAAAGATACTGACCATCTTTCCCACTGAAGAATTTGTTGCACAATCCTAATACATAACCTGCATGTCCTTTGTAAAAAGGGTGTTAGGCACCTTTTTCTGGACTTACACATTGTTAAAAATCTGGCTGTTTCCTTTAAAACAAAAAAATCTTTACCCTCATGGGCAGGATAAGCCATACTTCTTAACAGTTTCCATCTGTAGCTAATGTTTTACTTCATGTTGAAAATGAAGAATGATCTCCACAGAAAAAAAATCTAAAAATATTCAGAAAAGTATCAAAAATCTTTCCAAAAGCATCCTGCAGATGCTTTTCAATAAGTCATCTTCTCTTGATCATTATAGAATTAAAATCATGTCTGCTTCCTATTCTTGAGCTAGAAAACATCAATAACTGGGCTTTGAACTTCTCTTTTATTTATATAGGATTCAATTAGGGACAAATATCACAGAGTTTCTCCTACTCTAGGAACAGCAGAAACTCACCATAGATGTCTATCTTTTCTTTTTACCCTGGCCATGCTTTCTTTTTGTACTGGGTCTGGCTGGGATGGAGTTAACTTTCTTCACAGCAGCCTGTATGGTGCTGTGTTTTGGATTTGTGACTAAGAGTGTTGATATCACACCAATATTTTGGCTATTGCTGAGCAGGGCTTCCACAGAGTCAAGCCTTCCTCTTTTTCCCCACTCTGTCCTCACAGTAAGCAAGCTGGGGATGGATAAGAAGTTGAAAGGGGATATACAGCTGGGATAGCTGACCCGAATTGGCCAAAGGGATATTCCATTCCACAGAACAGCATGCTCAGCAATAAAACCTGGGGTACATGAAGAAGGGGCTGGGATGGGGGGGAAGGTTGGCTTCCAAGGTGGCCATTGCTCAGAGATTGCCCGGGCGTCAGTCTGCTAGCAAGAGGTGGTTCATGACTGCTTTTTCATCACTTTTTGTTTGTGTGTGTGTGTCCCCCTTTCCTTCACCTATTAAACTGTCTTTATGTTGACCCATGAGTTTTCTCACTTTTTCCTCTTCCCATTCTCTCCCCCACACCATCATGGGGAGAGACAGAGTAAGAGAATAGCAGTGGCAGTGTGGGTGCTTAGCTGCTGGCTGGGGGCAACCCACAACACTTGCTAAGTTATTCTATGTGTTTTCTCTTTTCCTGATCCTTTCCTGCCTGCCTGCCTGGAAACCTGTTCCACAGAGTTGGTCTAGGTCCTTGCTGAGGAACAGAACTGAAGGAGATCATATGGAGAGCAATTCCCTCCTCTCTTAAGTTGTCTCATAGAACACCATTCAAATAAGTCAAATGTACTACACAGGACACTGAGCTTTTAATGAAGCTTAGCATTTTGCAGCTGGCAGCTTATGATATAAGCTGATCCTAGTGTCACCTTTTTAGTAAACAGTTTTTAAACTAATGGAATTGTTTCCCTGAGAAAGGCAGTTACCCACTGCTAAATTCACGCAATTAGTTCCACTTACATAAACTGGTATTTTTAGGACAGACACTCATAGCTGCATCCTTCTTCCAGTGTCTGCTTGAAACACAATCAAAACAGTAATTGCATTGTGTGTAACTTTAATCTAGTTAATTTGGGTATTTGTAACAATCAAACCGTAGAAGCACAGACTTAAGCTTTAGCTATATTAACTCACCTGGTACATCAGGAGAGGTGCTCAGCCAGGCAAGCCTGTAGCTCCACTCAGTGTAACCAGACAAACCCAGAGCAAGGTGGCTGGGGTATGGGAAATTTCACTTTGAAAATCTCAGTGCAGCCAGAGCCTATATTAGATGTGATGGTTCTGCATATGGCCTCTCATAATACAAAATTATAAAATTTAGTCTATACGATTTAGTCTATATATGCAAAAACCTTCTTTCCAGATATCACAATCAAAAGGCAAGGGAGACTATTATTTGCCCTGTCTACTAGCCTGTGAAGTTTTCATTAAATTCCTGGAATATTCAGATATTTGGAGAAAGAATAAGATCATTGCAGGTATTTCAGGCAAGATAGTCTGTAACCACTTATTGGCACAATATCTCCTAAAAGGTCATTGATTATTACCAACTGTGTCTATTAAAATTCAGTTTTATATGACATTTTAAGAATTGCATCAGGCAATAAATTGCTAGATTGAAAGTATTTTTCCGAAGAAGGGAAGGTAACCACAAGGGCAGATATACATGGCAGACCAGTAAGATTGCAATAAACTAAAGTACACTATCAATCTGCTGAATTAATGCAGGGGGTTTGATCCATTGTATTTGCTGCAATAGAGATAGCAGTTGTCACAGAAGAAGTATAGCATTACCAGGCTTGATAACTATTACAGTGATAAATACTAATGGACAAGGCCATTCCTGAGACATCCATGTCAAAGTTGACACTTAACTTCAGGTGGGTCCTGAAAAATATTTTTCCATTGCCCTTTTCTTCCAATGGACTCTGTCATAAACGGCCACTGCCATAAATGTGGGCCTGAAAAAGAGGTGAAGGCTGAAGTTTCGTAGGAACTTTCCCCCACTACCCCGTCCTGCAAGAGACCCCCAAATCCAGTGCTGCTGGCAGCTAGGAAACCTACTGTTTGTGCATATTAGTAGAATAGGGAGAATAATTTTGCAAGAATGGATTACCCAAACAGTCCTTTTGTAATTTGCAGTGACCCACCACCTCTCTGATATGCTCTTGTTTTCCCTCAGCTACACAAAGAAGATAGTATTAACTCAGGGAAGCTACTGTTTACCAGTCAGCTGATTAACAGGAATAATGAAGCTCATGAAGCCAAGTGTTGTGTGATGTTGTTTCATATTTGAGCTCTCTGGTGTGTAATAACTACAGCTGAATTCTGGAAGGAGTCTTCCTGTGAGTGGGGCATTGGTAACGTCTTTCTCCCTTGTGGCTTCTCTGGTACTTAGTATGGATTAAGTTCACCCCACAGCCTTTCTGCCCCTTGGGGCGAGCTAATGATATCTGTCTCTTCTGTGGCACCTACTGTCACAAGATGCAGAATCTACTCTCTAAGACCATACTATCTTCATTAACAGAAGAGTTACATTCCAAAGGAATAGTTGGACAGAGAAACAGCTTGACTCCATAACCTACATCCTCCTAGGAAACCCAGGTTTCCTACTACTTACAGGAAGGAAGCACTTAAAATAGCTGTTTGTGCCTGATTTGAGCAAGTTTTATCTCTTTGCAATTTGTGAGAATGCTACTAAGGCTCAATAACTACTATTACACGTTTTACTGGTGTAGAAACTGTAGCAATGAGGGAGTGAAAAAGCAAACTTTTCCAGCAAATCACTTCTCACTAATGGCAGCATAAATCTGCAGTTACCCAGTTGACTTCAATGAATCTACTTTACATTTACGCTGCTGTAGCCAAGCATGAAATTCATCGTAGTGATTTATTCCATAGACGAGATAGATTTAGGCTGGACTCAGTTCTGCACTTAGAAAATGGTTTGTAGTTGAAAAATTCCTAGTAGTTGGAGGTAGAATTCATGGTTGAAGAGTGTTTCCAGAGAAAAATTTTTCAAATGTTTCAGGGATTGCTTTACTATGAAGAGCCAGATGCATGCAGCTACCTATGACTTAAACTGTGTGTGTTTCAGTTATGAAATAGTTCTTAGGACTTAGCTGTAGGAAGTAGTTCTGTAAAGCTGATTGTTCCTCACATTTTAATAAAGGCTTCAACTTCATGTCACATAATTCCTATAATACAACTTCATACATCAAAACAAAAGTCATAACCTAAGAGACAGAGTTGAATAAGGAAATGCAATAAATAGAGAACAACATCAGTTGGTCACCTTACTCTAATCTGGAGCTACAAATACTTAAAACACTTTCATCATAATTACATAGGCATTACGGGTGTATAGACAACAGAGCCAGACTCTTCTCAGGGTATCCAGTGACACGACAAGAGGCAATAGGCAGCACAAATTGAAATACAGGATATTCCACTTAGGTTTAAGTGGAATCCTATAGCTGTGGATAGTTTAAGATTTCTATTATGTTGTCACAAATTACTCGGCTATTCTTGATGTAAAGCAGTATTTCAACTTACACAGAGGTCAGACCTTACAATAAAATCTTTTGTACATCATAGTTCATCAGTTTGGGGTTTTTTGTTGTTGTTAAAATAGATGTGTCTTTAGGAAATTAACTCTTGCTCCCTGTAGAAGCAGAATAAGAGCTATAGAAAGTAGATGAATACTCACTGTCTGCCATTGGTAGCAAGTGATATCACAGGATCAAGTTTATTTATATGGAACCCTCCACCTCTCTCCCAAGAAATGTTTTTTTAATTTATTGAATGTGGTTTATTATCTAAAGAAAACCAAACTGAGTGTTGGACATTGTCTTCTCTGACTAAACTCAAAAGGAGATTTTCTGCCTCTTCCAATACTGGCCTGATCTGAAACTCTGCACTGAAAATTTCCACTGATTTCAATCACAGCATTGGACTAGGCTCCTGTGTCAGAATCCATGAAAGAACTAGGGGGAAAAAAACAAAAACCCAAACACAAAAAACACCATGACAAGGTAAATTAGATGTTTTTCCCCTCAACTGACTACAGTCTCCACCTTTTTCAGTAGTTGCACAATAGACGCTCTGTAACAAAGTTCAGAAGAAATTTACATACCCATCTGGATAAACTATAAAATTCATTAGCACCTTATCTTGTAGATGAAAATTGCAAATTTAAAACCTTTCTTCTTCTGACAAACTGGAGTCTTTTTTTTTTCCAGTAGTGTGAATTGATGTTTCCCCATCTTTTACTTCAAGTGTTTGGTGGGAAATGTACAATTTGCACTTCAAAGACTCAGTCCAGGTTAGTCATGTGCTTTGCGGCTGTAGGAAAGTCTTGCAATTGTATCATTAAAGTCAAGAGATTTCCATATATTTAAAGCGACAGGCTTACATTTATTTAATCCTAAAGAACATATTAGACTGCATATTGTTTGGAGCAACATTTCAGCATATTTGGATCTCTGAATAAATTAACCATATAAAATATGAGCCGAGTGCCCGTTGAAGTACAAAGTCTCACGTGTGTGAATAGTTTACCAAACAATCTTAAAACATGAGACAAAAATAAACCAGGCTCCACAGCCCAAAAGAATCCTCTCAAAACAATTCCTCCTGCCTTAAGCCATTATTTGATTATATAATTTAGCTTTTAAATCCACGTGGTACGAGACTGAACCCTGACAACTTCACTTATTCAGTATTCCCAGTGGAGAATGTCCCATCATGAAGATTTCATGTGAGAGGCCACCAGAGCACCCATCAAATCCTGCAAGCATCAGAAACGAATTCTGCTACACCTGTTTACAGAAGCAGCTCTGTAATCACACAGAGGTGTGGAAACGTTCTTGCTTCTGATTCCAGAAGGATTTGGAAAGCGAATGTGCCACGTAGTGCTATCACAGCAAGTAGCTGTGATGGCCTCACTCTCGGCTGCTGAGTCTCTGCCAGAGCTCGGAGCCAGGGTGTTCACACCTTGCGGTGTGTTGTTCCCGACACTGGTGCACCGACGCCTCGTGGCAGGAGCTACACATCTCTCCTACCATCACCAGGCGCACAGGGCTGAGGGAGCTGTTCATCACCTGCTAGCTGTCATCTCCCCCCCTACTTGGAAATATATTAAAAAACAAAGTTGAGGCACTGCTACCTAGGAAGACAAGGCAGGCTTAATATATCCTCCTAATATTATCACACCCTTGGGAACATTATTTGCAAGGAAGTATGTGACATTATAATTCACAACAACAGTATAAAACATGGTGGATCTAGCTGTGCCAGGCAATATGGGGGGCAGAGGCTGCAGTGCCATCCCTCCCCAGCCAGCCACCTCCCTCAGCCTTCAGTGAGGCCAGCCAGGCTGGGGAAGGTGGCTGGGGTCAGCAACAGGCAGGGCAAAGTCAGCGTCCAGACACGGATTTTTTCACCCAAGTGGAACCAGCTGATGCCTAGTATTTTACTAGGCTTTTAAAGCTTTGATTCTGTGTTGTGTGTGACAGCTTAATGACGCCATGCTCCCCAACACAGCACTCAATTAGCAGAGGTGGTGGGGAATTGCAGAGCTCTCCTGCCAGCTCAGTAGGGCTGGGCTGAGCCCAGCCACTATCTCCTCCAAGGTGGGAATGGCCACAGTCCTGATTTCCCCATTACCAGTGCAGATTAACTTCCTCCTAGTAAAACCATGAAAATATTTCCCTCGTAAGATATGATCGATCAAGCAACAAGAAAGCTGGAGAGTCTGTGGGAGGAAGGGGAAGACAAGGTTCCCTTCACAAACCTTGTTTTGGGGTAAGTCATCTCTGTTAACAGTATGTCCAGTTTTAAGTTTGATGACTGCAAAAGGCAGAGAACACAGAGGGATCTTGTAAGGTAAAAGTTTTAATTTGACTCAGTCTTTCACAGCTTGGTCTAACTTGTAAATGTTGATAGCACTTATAATAAAAAAAAAAAAAGCAGACATGTCTGAAAGCTGTAGTACTTAAACAGTGTCAGCTAAAACTGACTGTCAGGAGTAGAGAATTCCTTAATAGCAAACAGCTTTTTTTCCCCACAAGGAACTCTATCTTCTATACTTCTGCATTCCCCATTACCAAATTGCAAGTGCTTCACAAGTCTTAATGCATTTATAACATTTCAGGGAGGTAGAGGAATACCATTGGTTTTTATTTTACAGGTGGAGAGCTGAGGCAGAGGAAGGGGAACCCTTTGTCTGGAGCCATGAGTTTGAATCTTCATTTCTGGGTTCCTAGGCCACTGCCCTAAATACCAGGCAATGCTTTCCACAACTATCATTTTTTTTCCCCCAATTATGGATAGTCCTAGATAGAAACATTGATAAAACTAAATCAAGAAAAGGTAGGTAGGGTGCCCTTCCCTTCTTCCTTGGGGAACCGATACTGAGAGGTCCCCCTGTTCCTTAAGAAGTCTAGGAGATAGCGTAGTATTAATCATAGACATCTGAACTGCTTTCAGGAGTTTCTGCTCCTTATAATCCTAGCCTACAGCAGAAAAACCTTTTCTGGAAGTTTTGGCAGCCAATGAGATTCCCAAGGCAGAAAATACCAGCAATGATATAGAGCAATAGTGTACCTCTCAAACATGATTTTGATCTAGTTTCCTCACTCAGCTAGATAAAGCAACTGTCAGACACAGGGATACAGGACTAGGAGGGTGAAAATCTTTACCCAGTGTTGGCAAACAGGGTGATAATCCAGGTATAAGTACTGCTGAAACCAGATAAAAGACTACCAAAGCCTTGCTATAGGCCTACCCATGTTAACAGAGGCCTATGCTTTAACATGGGCTGACAGATAGAAGTCTATCACCCATATGCAACATATATTTTTGTTTTGCTGGTAACTGCACCTCTCCAGACTTTTTTTTTTTTTTTATATATAGTGTATTATATATATGCCTGATATTTCTAGGTATATTACTAGCTTGCTGAAATAAAGTTATTCTCGATATGAAAACTATTATATGAAACTAGGACAAGGACCTGAAACCAGGATGAATTCATACTCTTACCAAAGAGTTATTTATAACTTCTACAGTAGTGCATAACAGACCATATGAAGATAACAGAAGACATCATGTGGGCACCCTAGCACTATTGATATAAACCACAATAGCCCCTTTGCAAGGGAGACAGAGAAGACATCCGTCATGACAGCACCTTTCCCCTTGAAGGAACAACACCTGGACTGGCATTTGACTCAGTCAAATCAGAGAACATTAATTCACAAAAGGAGGCAAACAGCTTACAGCTTATTACATTTAGCTATACACATACACAGTACATGCTCATTAGCGAACACCTTTAGTGTCCTTGCCCCTTTTCCCTGCAGTCATCCCGATCCCATAAAACAACAGCTCTTGCAACAACAAGCGTCTCAGCAGCTCTGAATCATACAATTTTTTGGCTGCTGACAGGTGTCACCATGAGGAAGGGACAGAGTCAATGGAGATACTTTCTGCAGCATTTGACACAAAACTGCCCTGGGGAGCAGCCTGAAGAAAATGTTACAAACCCTTAGTTACTTATAGTTTCCATGTCTTAACTCATCAGTAACAAAGGAAACTTAGCACCATCAGTAGCAGTAGGGAGAATCAGAATATGTTCCGAAAATGCTGTATTTTTTTTTTCTATAAATAAGCCCAAATTCCTCCCTGCTTCCAAACACATACTACTTCATTCTAGAATACATGAGAATTTTTTCCTCTATAGAAGAAAACAACACAAGAACATTACACAGAAGAAACTTTGCTGACTTTTCCACTGCCTTTTGCTGCAGCATTTTCCATTGAATGGTATTCTCCACAGACATATAGGCATGCATATTTATACCGTATCTACATAAATAATGTTTCCTACACTCCTAGAGTCTGAACTCTTCTCCAGCTTTGCTGCATTCTTTATCATCTATTCTTCTTGTCTGTAAGTTAAAATATTTTAATTTTTGAAAGTCTGTCTTTCTTCTAGGTAAAAAAAGCATATAAATTTAAGGAATCAACTACATTACTTCTGATACGAACTTCTTTAGTTAAACTGTACATGCTCATAAACCTATACTGCTTATGAATTCTTGACACAAGTGGATGTAATCAGAGCTAGTCATTGCTTGCACTGATAATTTTAGCACTTCAACTTAAAAAAAACTGATTATAATGATCAGTCTCTTGGAATTTGTTTTATAGTTTCTGATCCTTTTGTTTTAACACTCTCTATGGCTCTAATAAGATAAAAAGGAACGCCTACTTAGAAAAAAATGTTTTCTGCATTCTTCCTCTTTCAGTAATTAAAACTCCTCCAATGTATTAGAGATAATTGAAAAATGAAAATTATGTGCACATTTTTAACTTAAAAAAGAAAACTCTTGCAGAGCAATTCAATCTGGGAAGCCTGAAAGATAAGAAGAGCTGTTATGCAGCATTCAGATAAGGCCCTTCCCAGTGCTTTGCAATCAGACAAAATTCCTACTCATTTTAACAGAAGTTTGCAAAAGGGTAGAGTGCTTTGATACTGAAAGCTTTCACATATGGGAAGCATAGACATGGGAGAGGAAGCTATTTATTTAACGAGTAAAACACCTAATAAGGAATCCAACTGGAAAAAGTCAAATTCAGAGAAAAGCAGAAAAAGTAGATCTGCTGTCATCTCTACTAGCTGTGATGCCCTGGATTTGGAAAAATGTCATGAGACTGTAACTTACATAGATAACCAGATTACTTTAATAGATAACACAACTGATCATAGATACTTGCACAGTGAAGCTTATTGAACTGGAAAATTCTGAGATCACCGCTGAATGCTCTTGTTTGCTTATTCACGTAGCTATATTGTGGCAGTTTTCTTGCTGAAAAAGTGTTTAGAGTAAACAAATATTTATGTATAATTATATTGGCTTCAATAAGAATTCCTATAGATTTATTATTTTTTTTAGTTGGAATTTGTTGGTAAATTTTCTAATTTGCTCCAGAAAATGCTGAAGTGTCATGGTAGACTGAAATTGAAATCTTATTTTGTTTTCTTTCTGGATTCATGTTCTTTTCCTATTATTACATGACTTCCAAGTAGCAATAAATCCTACTGACATGTCATAATAACTCAAATATTCTGTTACTCATATTCTCTTTCTAAAACAAACATGAACAATTGAGTGTTATCTTCAGATAGGAAAAAACAGTTGTGAAAATACTTAGGATAGGTACCTCAGAAGACAAGAAGATTTATTGTATTCTTCGGAAATATGCCTCCTGTGTCTGCTGTAATGAAAACACTGCGATAGGCACATACCCAGGCATCTTTGTATTGATTCACAAAACGCCTACTATTTACCATCTAGCTGTAATGATTTCAAAGAAAACCTAAAATATGGACTAAAGGTGTGCTTTGAAACATGTTTCTTTCTTGCAGTAAAAGCAGACCATTCTCATACTCCTGCTTTATTTTATCTTCCTCGAGTTATCCCATACAACTGATTGGAAGTCAATGAGAGATTTCTGTAAATTACTGGGTTAAAAATGTTTCAGAGGTGGCTTTTTTTTACTACACAGACTTTTCCATTGATCAGTTTACCCCTTTAACAGTGTGCTGGCAGAAATTAGAAAGCAATAAATTTCAGTGAAGAAAGGGGAGGGGGGGAAACACATCAAAAAAGAAGTGGACATGGGATATTTCAGATCAGCTTCTCAATTTAAGAAAAGCAGCTGGTCAAGAAAGCTTTAAGTGCTGAAGAGACTGATCTGCAGAAAGCCTGACTCAGCTGGTAAGATTGCAAACTGCTCCAACCACAGCAGGGATTTCCTGACTCAAAGGAGGCTTACAGTGCATACAACAACTGTGGTAGCTTGACCTTGAAACTAGCTAGCTTTGGGACAGGTAACTAGTCACAGCAGCCAGGGGCTCAGCTAAGCTAGGATGACTGTTCGTGAGGGTATGCTGTGGATCACATCTGGGAACTAAGCTGGTTCTGCACAACCTCTTTCCTGCTTTTGTTGCTATTATTTTCAAGCCAGTCTCTTTCCCAATTCAATTCGGCCATGCTGTGAAACCATAGTTAAAGTATTGCTTAGACATGAGTTTCAGCTTCTTTCATTGTTAATGACTTAAAAAAAAAGGTGAGACAAGGTCTAAATTGAGCATATTGATGCAGGCACAAGACCATTTCTTGAGAAAAAATTTTGTAACCCTACATACTTCTGAATAAGCATGCATCCATAAATCTTCAAAACACTCAGGATGGAATACTTCACAACATAAGCATACAAAGTAGATAATTACTAGCTTGCTTACTCTTCTTACTATTCTGCAATTTTCATTTCACTTTCCCAAAGTGCTAGGCAAAAAAATATGAAATAAGGATGACAAAGAAAACAACGTTGAAGTACCACCCTTAACAAGTTAAAAGACATTAAGGATAGTTTTAATGTTATTTTCTGGGATGACTACAGTGTCAAAGCATATTGCAAAAAAATTTATGAAGAGCTACAGAATAGGCACGTAATAGACATTCAAACCCCTAAACTTTGCAATATGCAAGCATATAATTAGGAGAGTGCTATATAATAAACACCAATTAAGCCAGAACAATCACAAGGGGAATAACAAAATGAATGCTAAAGCAGGAAAACCAAAGCCATCTGCCACTGAAAAATGCCATTAATTCAAAACAGTCTGTGCATAACTGAATACCTGAAAAACTATTTATTACCAAACTGGGCAGAGCTGGGAAAAGGATGCCATAACAACAACATTCTCGTCATAAAATTCTCCAACTGTGATGACATCCATATATAACCACTACATTAAAAATTGCTTCACAAAAGACACTACAGAATAAAAGAAACAAACAAAAAAAAAAAGAGGGTAAGAGCACCTACAATTAGTTGTTTAAAATAAGAAGTTTAGGTCTACATACTGCCAAGATTGAATCCAAATACTTTAATATTAACCTGCTACATTAACAAGAAAAATAGGGTTTATTTTGCCTACAGAGATTTACTAAGAGTCTTCTTTCTTTCTGTGGCTCACCCAATCATAGGCATGCAGAACACGGACAGCAACAGCCTGCATCAATAACTGTTACTGCACCCTGTTTCTAACCAGTATCAATCCACCTCCTTCGTATTCCTTTTTACTAACACATTAAGTTCCTAATTACCATATCTTAAACAATTACCTGTTATTGAAGTATCTTATTTTCCCAGACATGGAGTGTTCTTGCCTCCTTTGCCCATTAAATAAAGGCCTCATTCTTATGTGGACTTAAATCTAATTTCACAAGGAATTATATCAGTAATAAAATTCACATCAACTGATATCTTTGCTGAAGAAATACCCAGCTAGCTATATTTAGTACTGCATCTGTCACAGAAGACAAAACCTTAACAATTAATGAAAATTGTGTGAATTAACTGATGGCTTTTCACAGGTGAGTTATTTACAGAACAGTCCTTCTCCTGTTTCATCTATCATAAGCGTTGCAAGCCGACATACAACTTTTGGGTGCCCGTGAATGCAGGTAGCCAACAAACTTGCAAATTCCCCTCCTGGAGCTCTGCAAAGTGATGGCATCAGCAATAACACTCAGAAGGAAGAAAATAAGGTAAAAGGGAAGAAGGACAAGATGCAAGAGATATAGTGTAATTAGGCTGCAGCTTCATTAAATCTCAGATAATTTCTCAGCAGTAAATCATTCTTCTCATGATTGTCCCAACCTATTTCAGAGGGTGCTCATCAGCTCACTGACATGGTAGCAGTCCTTCAGCCCCTCCTTGGCTAAAAATGAAAGGAGAGCTGATGACTATTATTTGTTGCCCTGCGACCTCAGAGGAAAGAGGTATTTTGATGTCTTTCACCCTCTTCCTGCCAGCCCATTTTCAGCCTGGCTTATCAGATAACCAAACTCTTGTGGTTTTTGACCTGCTGTGGAGATGGGTGGAGAGAAAAAGCAAAGCAGAACAAAACAAACGTACATGATCAGCCCAGTATTGTGGGAAGGGAAAATTTCCCCCTTACTCCCTTTCAGTCTCCCCCAGAGTTCAATAGTCCACAGTGCAAATCATCAAACACACTTCTCTTCTGACCCAATAGGTGGGGAAAGTGAGGAGCGAAACTGGCCTTTAGCAGTGAGGGAGTGTCAGGGTCAAAAGGAACCGAGTGTAGTCATTACTTTGTCCCCATCATGCACATGATGTGACTTTTTCCAACTCTTGGAAAATATTGCCAGCTGATTTTTCTCACCTTCCAGGCAGATGTGCAACAGAAGGATCAGAAGTGACCTCTCTGCAGAAAACCCCAGGCTTAGTTTTTGTGCTACATAAATAAAAAGGCATCCACATAGGGTGCTGTTAGAAGATACTGGATATAGTCTGGGTAATTGGGCAAGCAAAAATACCCAGGTAAGCAGGTTATTTTTAACTCTTTATGTTCATGTCTCCTCTGGACCCTTCTAAATATTTGCCTGTGCATTGTTTAAAGCTAAATGATAAATTGAAGGTTAGAGTTCTGTATTTTTGACAATGCATTACTTCTATAAAATGAAAAGTCATCAGAGAAAATAAAATATTATACTTGACAATATTGATCAGTATAAATTATGCATGACTCATTTTGAATTACTTCTGTAACCCAATATTCTCCTCTTGCTAGTGGGAATAAATTAATTATAACATTAGGAGCCATTGTACAAAGGTTAAGAACTGGCATGCATGTATTCAATCTACAGAAAACTGAAAAGTTTAGGTTAATGAAATGTCTGAGGAAAAGAGTCTTGTTAATTAGCAGGTTCACAGCATCCTTCACAGCTATATTTTAGAGATGCCAAACTGTAATATATTAACGCTGTAGGCAAAAGCTGAACTTCCATCTAGAGAATCATTTCAAGCTTATTTTATTCAGTCTTGGATCTTTTTTCTAGTGATTTGTATGCCACAAAGCACTATCTCTTCTTCAAAGTCTTGCATGAGACAGAAACCAAGTGCGATGTTTATCGCCCTGTAAATAATGGGATAAAACTACTGAAAGAGCTTTAGTTATATTTATTTTTTTAAAAGGATTGCATTTTCAGAGTTTCATTAACATTGTACCTGACGTAGGTAAGTGTTTATAGATTTTTTCCCGTTCATTGGCTTTNTTGGGGGGGGGATGGGAGGGTGGCGCTGATGCAGGTCCATTGTAATCAGCAGGAATCTTTCCACTCATTGCTGAATACTTCAAGACCTAGTAAACAAAAAAAAGTACCATACCTTGCGACCTAACAGACTTGGAGCTTTCTGCATAATATGCAGAGAAGGCATGGAGTGAGGAATATTGGCACTAGTTATCACACTGCTCCAGTCCTTCAATTGCAACCTGAAAGCCATTCAGGAGTAGATATTGTAATGCTTAATTTTTTCTCTTTTCAGCCTTTATGCTTTGAGGAATGTCAACAACGTTATTGTTCATTGGGATTGTTTTTGTGAGGTGGACACTTCTATTTTTTAAGCACAAAGCTTGTTCTGTCACTGAGCATCACCTTTACGAACCAAGCAGTAAACTAACATTTGTGGTCCTGTGGGTTGCTTTTGCTGGGAGGAAAAATTGCTGCTGGAGGGAGGTGCAGGAACGGGTGAGCTGCCAGGCTCGCAGGCAGTTCTAGGGATGGGGACTTGTTGTTCTGTGCTTGAGTGGGCAGGGGAAGGAGGAGCTGCCAGCTGAGCCAAGTTTGGGTGGCATGGCTCCCAGTAAAGAGTGTACCAGGGTGGAGAGAAGTGCTTACTGGAGGCAGCACTTCTTCAGCTGACAGACAGTTCAGGATCCAGCTCTGACTTTAAAACCCACTCATCTGAACTAGAATGAACCCCACCTGGCTCAGCCCGGGATGCAACTATGCCTATGAAGAAAATCCCCCAGTGGACAGGTCCCTTCTTAGCAATTCAAAGTTCTTTCCCCAGATAACACTGCCCCCAAAATCTCCCTCCTTTTCCCTGAGCACGTTCCAGAGTTTGTCATTATTTTGACTGTCTTTCCTTCTGAAAGACTTCCTACATTTTTCTTTATTTCTCTCACTTTACAACACTGCTGATCAGGTTGAAGATTTGCATTATTTTCTGGCTCCATTCTTTGAGACTTGTCACCACTGCCCTTCTGGTAGTTACAATGTCCTCAAATCTACAAGCTTCCTAACCTGTCACAAGAAAGGTGACACAGTTTAGCTAGAGCAATTTAAACAGTAGGTCTTTGATACCAATCAAAATACACTGAGGTGGATTGGGTGGCAATTACATTTGCAGGAAAGGCAAAAGTCCAAAGGGTTACCAGCAGGGATCTGCCAGTTCTCCCAGTGACAGGTTGCACTTTGTCCGCATCACTCTGCGTTGTCTATCAGTCCTCAGGGAAGCACTTGAGGTCAGCTTCTGTTCAAGTCTCGACACCTACTTGCACATATTGGATAAAACCTCTGTTTTTTTCTTTTTTCAGGAAAGACGCTTATCTGCATATTCCCTGCCCCCCCAACCTCCCCAAGGCTCCCCACTCAAAAAAACCCCCAACAATCTACAATCTTTTTGTGTGGGCTGCTGAACAGTTGGTGAAACTCTTGGCCTTATTTCATCCCATGATATTCCTTTTCTTTCCTCAGTTTATCAAATTTAATAAAATATAGATGTAGATACTTGAAAAAACAACCAGAAAGAGAGTAATAGCAAGGGAAAAAAAAAGTTTGATTCAGAGACATTTAAAAAAAAAATTAAAAAAAAAAAATCCCTCTTTCTGATTGCAGAAGTTAGAGCATATGGACCAGATACGATATAAATCAACACAAGTTTTTCACTTGATAGAGCTATATACTATACCATTATATATGTTTATTATATTTATTTAAAAACTGGTTTTAGTTTAAGACTTTTTATTTTAAAGTATTCTTTCCACAATAAGGACATATGATTTCAAAGTAAATCTGGCAATTTTGGTGAACAGAACAGTCTTTCTCCTCATTTATTTCAAAGAAAAAGGAATGCAAAAATGAGAAAGGGGAAAATTAGATCCAGTTATTGATAATCAAGGGTGGCCTACAGATCCTATGGACTAGTTAACAATAACCTATATGAGGGCTGAAGCTTTTATTGCACACATATACATAGACAAGTATACAAGTCTACTACCTCCAATTCAAACAGGCTCAGAAGGAGACATTTTAACAGAAAGGCAGAGTTTCTGGAAAATTTCTGTTTCTGGAAAATTTCCAGTTTATATGTGTCTCTTTAATAACATGGACCTACCGGGATCCCATGTGTTTTGCTAGTCAAAACATTGGGAAATATCCAAAATTCAGCTATCTTAAGATATGGTAATATGCATTATATATACCACAACACCTTCAAGCCATAAGCACAGTTCCTGACACCTTTCATACAGCCCTCTGTTCCTTTAAGGAAAATCAGCTGGAAAGCAAATGCTTTAAAGTGAAAGAATTGTATTGAATAAGAACTGAAAAGCTAAAGCCCCATCTGCTCTGCATCCACACTGAAGATATCTTGCTATATATTATAGGAATAGGGGTGTGTCTTGGCATCCAATACATGACAATGCATGCACCTCATGTTGAGCAGTATGCCGTGCTGTGATTAACTCTCTGCCTTCCCCTTAGACTTGCCTGAAGGCTGGGAACTACAGACTAAAATCATCCATGAGCATGGAGTAGATGGATGGGAGGGAGAAGACTGGTAGAGCCTTCAGACACCCTTTGCTCCTTCCTTACGCTGTGTATTTATTTCTTAATTGAAACAAAGGCATAGACTTGCATAGTGTACACAGACTAAATCTTCTATGATGGTTCTGAGTGCTAAGAAAATCTTTAATCTTTTAGCAAAAAATACATAATTGCTTGAGACTACAATTAAGTATGTCCCGGTTTCAGCTGGGATAAAGTTAATTTTCTTTCTAGTAGCTGATATAGTGCTGTGATTTGGATTTAGGATGAGAATAGTGTTGATGACACACTGATGTTTTAGTTGTTGCGAGGTAGTGTTTACACTAGTCAAGGACTTTTCCAGCTTCCCATGGTCTGCCAGGTGCACAAGAAGTTGGGAGGGGAGGGGGCACAGCCAAGACAGCTGATCCAAACCGACCAAAGGGATATTCCATATCGTATGATGTCATGCTCAGTATATTAACTGGGGGGAGTTGGCTGGGGGAAGCAGCGATCGCAGCTCGGGGACTCACAGGGCATCGCTCAGTGGGTGGTGAGCAGTTGCATCACTTGTTTTTAACCTGGGTTTCACTTCTCTTTCTCTCTCTCATTGTTTTCCTTTTCATTACATCATCATCATCATCATCATTGTATTATATTTTAGTTATTAAACTGTTCTTAACCCACAAGTTTTCTTACTTTTGCTCTTCCAATTGCCTCCCCCATCCCACTGGGGTGGGAGGAGTGAGCAAGCAGCTGTGTGGCGCTCAGTTGCTGGCTAGGGTGAAACCATGACAAGTAAGCTCCTGTTTAAGTGCTTACTTAAGTGTCATCTTAACCAATAACCTAAATCATGTGGACTTTAAGTGTCTCACTGAATCAAACTCTAAAAACATCATTAACTGAAGTTGAGTCCTCATTCAGCCTCGTGTCCTAGAAACAAATCTCCACTCAAGATAGATTTCCAAATCCTAAGGAAATTTGGGGACTTTTTTGACATTTGACACCTGTTAAAATCGACTTGGAGTTACAGAATTACAGCAATAAATATTCAGATACAAGGTTGATGATTCTTCTGATTTCACCTCTTTCATTCCCACTGCCTTTCCAGCAACTTAATTCTAAGGTTATAATTTCGTTTACTGGAGATATTTCTGATTTATATTTTTTAAAGTGAGAGCTTTGGGGTCCCTCGCATTGGCTTGGCCAACATCTGACTTTGTTTTGTAACACTGAGAAATCTAAACTAGCCTCGCTTTGATATCATACATTTCTTTATTTCAACTACCCAGGATTTTTTTACTTCATTCTTAGAGATCACTTGCCACTGCCTCTCACCCATCAGAAGGCCACAAGAATCTACTTTGATTCATGAAACTTTCCTCCTAATTGACAAAGAAAACATTCTGAGGTAGAAAGGAAGTTTGAACATCAAACTAGTTCAATTAGACTCCTAGTTCATGCAACTTAAAAATTATTTTAAGATACTATTTCTGTGTTAAGTGCAACAAATTCCTCTTTAACACAGGCAAAACCTAAAACCACTGTGTACAAGAGCTATTGTTAGTCAGTTCTTTTAAAAAATAAAGAAAAATCGCTGTAGCCTAATTCTCCTAATTTTAGGCCATTTTGTTAAAATGCTGCAAAATCCAATTCACTAAAGAGTTTTGAAAGTGGCTGTGTTATCTTACAGGGATTCATTGACATACCAGCTAAAAGGAGATAACAACCCGAGTTAGAAGCACTTCAAAATGGCAAAGTTCTCATCTTAACTAGACACAGGCATACGAAGTCTCTGGAAATTCAAGACTCCTTGTCCTCCGATTGTCTTGCTTTTTCTTTTCCTTTTGATTTTTGAACATACAAAATGTGTTGAAATTGCATGGTCTTGCATAGCTAGCAGGTAGGGTTCCCATTCTTAGACCACAACAGATATATATTCTACATACACTGTTTGGAACAGGGCGTCCAAAAGCACTTGGGTTACTGGTTTTTACTGGTGCAAATCCCTGTATGTTCAAGGAACTCTGCTGATTTAAGGTATAGCTACAGAGTGGACTATTGTCTTCCTCTTTGGCCTCTATCTTTGACATTTTACCCTTTCCACAGACAGCAGAGTATCTACAGGTAGATGAGACAAGAACTCCCTCTGCCTCTGCTCTGAGCTGCTGGCCGTGAGATGCTTCTGGTCTTGAAGTCACTGGCAACAATGGCTGAGTTAATAAGCTTTGCTGAGATGCTGGACATTTTAACTTGAGATTTGAGGAAAGGTCTTAACGTGGAAAAGTTCCAATAGATACTGATACATAATGCATGTAACTGTAATGTTTGTGTTAAATTTTTATGAAGTATGCCTGCTTACGCTGGTGGTGATCTTCATAAAGCCTTACCTAGACAGTTTGGGAGTTCCTGCTCCGTTGCCCTGACCTACCCTGGGCTAAATTACCCACAAAAAGACACAGCCACAAGGCTACTCCTCCCACTCAGGAATCAGAAGTAAAAACAAACACATCTTCATGATCTTTTGTATCAGTTCACAAATGATGTTCATTCAGATTTTTTCTCTTTTTCCACTGCAGTGATATATTCACTGGAATAGTTACAGACTAGTTGTAGCTGGAGTCTACTAACTGCAACAAGTTCTGTATAAAACCAGCATAGTCTGCCAATTGCTTATGATATAAATTTCACTATTTGAAAGTCTTCATGACTACATATTGTATTTGAATAAGTACTGAGACAGATTGATATGATTAAGAAAGCATTAATAAAGCATCTTTCACTTATTTTACTAGTGCTTTGTTAGTTCTTAATTTAAATATTGGATTACCTCTCTGCAATATTTAAGCAAGTGTATTTTGCCCTTAATACCTGAAGTATTCAAAGTTAATTTGCCTTTAACTACAAAAAAATTAAAAAAAAGGATGATCAAATTTCCCTTTGTTGACTCATCTTAAAATAATTTCTAACTCTATTGTCTGCGCATATCAGGAAAAAACTGCTACTACTAAGGCAGGCCTCTGTCCTTTGAAGGTAACACAAAAGAGAAGCATTCCTGTGATCAAGTTTTGTGCATGCTGCAGTTGCCTTAACAAGGTTAACCCCAGAGTGGCATGCTTGATTATAGTGAAAGGACTAATTTAAGATGTTTTCTGTATTGTTGTTGGTTTATAGTTTATGTGAAAAGGCTGCCCTCTTCTGACTACTTTTTCATTTCTTCTAAAATCTTCACACATTTTTTGCATTTCCAGTTGCACTTTATCCTTCGTTTCTCTGTACATTGTATTGGTAGGACCATTATCCTTTTTCCTTACATTCACATTCAGAACAATGTAAGGAGCATAGATATAAGAAGATTAAATACACTATGCAATTAATGTGTAAACTGCATCCAGTTGATAAACATGATAAAAATGACCACCCCTCCATTACTCAAACAGTCAATCAGGAAGCAAGAGGATGTCTGGTATTCTGAGGTATGGCGGAAACATTAACTGCTACAGGTGTCACACTTCCACTTTTTAAATCTTCCCATTTCCAGACACAGCCATTGTATGGATACCTTTATCCGCAGCATTTTGGCAGTAGCTGCATAAGCCTTTCAGTGTGGATCAGGACTGTGCTTCTGAAACAACCATCTCAACTCACCACATTCTAGTTCACATTGCAGAGCAGTCTCCCAGGGTGCAGACTGTGTTGCTTTCAAATAAAATTAAATTGGAAGATGCCTTCCAGGACTCTGCACCTAACGCACTCTGACCAGTACTGGGGAGTCAGTCAGTGGGACCAGAACAGAGCTTGTCTGAGGACTCACTAGAGCTAGAGCATACGGTGAGTAATCACGTCTCACATTGGTGGTTAAGGCTACCAATCCATTCCTCCTGGGCCATGCTACTTGATGGCCACAACCACTGTATCCAGCTGCACTGAAGTCACAGCAGGTCAGGGACCTAAGAGCTAAGCTTATCTAAAAACTACCACATTACTTCCTCCGGTCACAATGCACTTAATCAGTGTTTCTATCCTACACTCCTACAGTACACAGAGGATGCAAGGGCTGAAACTAAAACTGGATTTTGATGCCACAGTGCGGAGCCTCTTTGGCAGCCACAGTGAATCCAGGGGTCTGTGGCAGTAGGCATACAGGCTGGTTCTTCACCTTTTGAGAAAGGACAGACAGTTCAGCTGGAATTGAGACCAGTTGAACACAGACTTCAGAGTTAGCTCATTTTACACATTGACCACTCAACAGCCCCTGTCACCCAAGAGTACCTCTCCCACTGAGTACTCCCCTTGCTGGGCTCACCTGTGCTTTCTCTATCCCTGTCAATCTTGGTCCCATTCTGCACACCAGCACACCTTCAAGAGGAGGGGAAAAATGTGCCCAGCCCAGGAGGGCTTAGAGCATAAGGGCACAAGCACTCCCTTGGGAATCCATCAGTGTAGACCTAAACCTTCCCTATGCCATGGATGACTAACTTGTGCTCCAAACGTGGTCTCTTAACCATCAACTTTGTCTGCTAGGGAGCAGAGCACATCTTTTTCCTTACGCTTTTTTAACAGAAGGCAGAGTCTGTCTCAACATTTTGTGTGGACTTTAGTTCAAAGCATTCGATGTGCACCAGGCATGCCCACCAGACTGAAGGGGGTGTAAGCATGCTTAGACTTGGGATATTGATTAGCTAGCAGGCAGTGTCAAACTGTTCAGCACTAAGACTGATGCACACTGGATACACTCAGAATAAACCTTGGAAACTTCAAAATGAAAAAATAAGTTGAAGTACCCACTGAGTGCTGTCAGTGGCAGCTGTCAAATGCAGTAGTGACTCCGGACTTAGCATAAATCCTGATTTAGTACCTCGCTAGGTTCCCCTGTCTTAATCCTTCCTTCCTCACTCATATCAACTGCACTGTCTGGGTCCATCACTTGCCATCCACACATTAATGTCTCATGTGATTATTAATTAACCTGAAATGCTCCTTTAGTAACCCAAAACTCTATTTACAAAATTTGCATAAAAAGAACAGATGTTTTTACAGGGCTTTCTTCTTCCTAAAAGGATACCTGACCTCCTTTCAGCATCTCCTTACTAAATTGCTTTCCACTGTATATAAACTTAGCCATTAATTCCACCAACATATATCTGCACTTTACCTTATACAAATAAGTAAACCCAATGTGAAATCAATCCTTATCTGAGGCAGAGATCATAAACCACAGCTTTAACTGTATATAGCATCACTGAAATCAATGAAGCCACCCCAGATTAAACTGGCAAATGGTTTGTTTTACATATCTTTAATCTAGACCATTTCAACCTATTGTGAATTAAGAGAGTGATGTAGTGAACATCTCCTATATTATACATTGTTTTTTGTCTAAGTAAGCTACCGGTTACTCCAGTGACTACTAGTACTTAATGAGTTTCTTGACATATCCTCACTGTCATGTCATTGGAAATAGTGTGCTTAAAAGAAAAGATGACATTATCAAATACAAATCAGGTCTAAAACAAGCTAACAAGGAAAAACAAGCTTATATTAGTTTTATAGACCTGTCACTTAACAATATCATCTCCCTGTAACTAAGCACTAAATATAAATACTGCATTAAATCTCCCAAGCTTGGTGCATTTAATAGAAATAATTTAGAGTTCATTGCTACAAGTATATCCTACCAACATCCCTTTGGTATTACTACAATATACTGGTTAATTACAGAGCCTACATTTACTCATGGGATATATCTTTCTTCACATGTACAGAGATTGTTCCTTACTGTTACACACACTAGATACAAGTAAACTTCTAAAATAAAGTTAACAGAATTTCTCATTACAAATTGAGATTTTTTTTTTTTGGGGGTGGAAAATTTTCCATTTTACAGGTGAGAAAACCAAAGCATGACAGTATCACCAGGCCACCCAGCAGGCCAGTGCCTATTGCCAAATAATGAACCAGGAGAAAATCAGAGCATGTAGGGCTCTATAAAGCAAATATTTCATTCCAAGTCAAACTAGTCTGAAATGAGCTATTTCTCAGTTTTAGACTTTCTCAATGGAAATTGTTTTGGGGCTTTCAGCTTATTTGGAATTTTCCCAATGAAAATATATGCACACCTTTTTGCAGTAAAATGAAAGACGTCAGTGGATACTTTGTACTCTGGCAGAGCATGCAAAACAGTATTGCAATGACTCCAACCCCTCTTCAGCTTTGATGCAGAAGTGCGCTCCACTGAACTACTATCACCACTTGCTTCAGAACAGGGAACTCCTTGGAAGATTTTCATTTTCTGCCTGACTATGGCATCTTCTGCTGAGCTTGAGGGAGCTGACATAAGTACAAAGTAGCATGTGGCAGTGAGCCATAAAAGCAATGCATTTCTGAACAATTACAGCACATTTTTGTCAGTGCTGGGAGACATAAGGCTACAGTCCAAGTGCTTAGCCACTTGAGAAGTGCAATTATGTGCTGGAAATGCACTGCCTGGAACAGTCCCTTTTAAGAAATGGAAATTACCAACTAAAATGGGAAATTAGGGTGATAAGGAACCTCCTTATCAATGCCGCTGCTTCTTTCTTTTTTACCCAAAGTTTACCCAAATCAAGGCAACAAATGGCTATTACTTTCCTATCCTTTTTATAGGTATGTTTAAAATGTGTGAAAATATTATTGTTACCCTTATACTGCACCACTGTGCAACACTGTTAGACATGTCTGTATGTCTCCTTGTATCTTTTCAACAGTACCTTACCTTACAGTCTTTCCATGCATTTATATTGGAAAAACTCGAGGAAGGTATCTCAGTCCTCATTTGTTCACATTTTCTTGCTCATGCCTTATGCTCTAAACCACAACTCAACATATCATGACTGCCTGTGTAGCCACCATTTTGCCAGTGTGTTTACATGATAGATAAAGGATGCATGAGGCTAGTAGTCCATTACATATGAGTTACAACAACTACCTAAAAGCATGTGTTAGTGCAAGTTCTCTCCTAATTTGGGGAGCAAGAAAATGGCAAAGGATATAGTTCATAGTGAAAAAGCCAACTCCAGCAAATGCTGAAAAGGTAGACTTTTATGTGTCTC
>WEKW01005888.1:31581-53584 GCA_013389905.1 Sula dactylatra | reverse complement strand
TAGACAGATAATTATGTTTCCATGAAAAAGCCATTATCAATAATAAATAATTAAATATATGTATGACTTGACAAATAATGTGCCAGGATTATGCAGATAATTCATATCTAATTCAGCAGTTGCTTCAGTGCTAACAAATAATAATGAACAGACCATTGCATGTTCTCCATCATGATATATTTACTTTATTCAAATTTCCCAAATACATA
This sequence comes from Sula dactylatra, assembly GCA_013389905.1. Taxonomy (NCBI): domain Eukaryota; kingdom Metazoa; phylum Chordata; class Aves; order Suliformes; family Sulidae; genus Sula; species Sula dactylatra. The sequence continues at coordinate 53,375 of WEKW01005888.1, read as the reverse complement.
GATATCTGAAGTTTTCAATTAACTTCACCCTAAGGCACTCAAAGCAAGTAATGCATATTACCAGGTAGACTACTGAAAATAAATCTAGCTTATCTCATTTCCTTTCTCATTGCAGTCTTTATCCTGGGGAAGAATCAAAATGTCACTGCTGTAAGAGAAATTAAGTTAGCAGAAGCTCTCTCTTCATGTACCCCTCTCTGGGCAAGGGATAGGTTTGAAGGTCAGTTCAGTGTTCTCCATCAGCACAAAATCATACCTGCACAGCTGTGGCCTACAAAAGTAGAAAAAGAAAAAAATATGCACAACAGAAAAAGTTAACACTAATAGAAAAATACATCAGTCTCTGAATTATTTACCACCTCTCAGAGACAGCACTCAGGACAAGAAGAAATGTCTTCTTGTCTAAGTTTACACCCTGTTTTATGCATCACTAGAGCAGTTTTGCCATACTGTGAACAACAACCAGGACATCAGCTGGATGATGCAAAGTGGCATGAGTAAGAAGTTTATAACATTATTCTGAAATGTGAAGATGCAATAATTCATCCATTAAAGCTATTAATCTGCATTCAGATTAATTCTTTAGAACAATGGTCCAAGAACAGCCTAATTCCTGTTAAGACTGGGCCTGAATAATTTATTTTGAATTCCCTAGGTGTGAAAGTTTCTCTGCTTTCATTCCACAGAGTAAAGTAGAAAACCACATCGTAGTATCTTCTAATTCTTGCAGCTGCAATGACAGCATGCGAAAGAAAGTTTCATGCAAGAGAGTAATTTGTCATCTGAACAGCTAGAAAACTCAGAACTGCATAATACTACGTGAACACATACAGAGGTCACAAGGGGAGTCACACACACAAAAAATCTTATTTTTTGAGGTCAACACAGATGCTCTGCCTTTTAGGGCAGAGGCAGGTCATAGCTCTGCTCTTCATGTGCTACTACAGATAGATTGTGAAAGCTGTTTTGAACAGGCAAATGACTAGCATACCCTCTGATGGCACCTCTGAGGACATACAAGCTATGATATTTATTTAAAATTATGTTCTCTATTGCTCTGAACTCACAGATGTGGCTATACAACACAATTCACCTTGGGCTGGGATGTAGCATACAGTGAACCAGCTAAAGGGCAAAGCCTAAGAAAGAACAGCCTGCCAGGCACTTCTGTTGTTGCCCAGTGGTGTGAAACTTCCAACCAGTCAAGGCTCCTCCTGTCTGTATGTGCAAGGACTGTCAGATTTCTATATAAGAATTTGAGGCCCTTTAAGAACCCCACCAAGTTAAGATAGTAGATTTTATGGCTAAGAAGATCAGGACAAATTCTGGTATTCTGTATAATGCAAAGCATAGAATTTCATCCAGTCCTTCATCCACAATTTGTTCTGATTTGAATTTAATGGTTTACTACTATATTATTTTTATAGAGGAAGAAAAAAAGACATAAATGCATAGAAACTTCCAGCATTTTAGAAGTCCTTATAAAAGACTGTGGAAGAATTCACAGGACAAATTTCCAACCAGAACAATGTAAGATTATTAAATACATCCATTTCCTGAGTTGACTTTCGATATCTCACGTAACAATACAATGCTGTGTTTTAGCACATTTGCAACAGTATTTGCAACACAGCAGCACAGTGTGTTAGCACAACCAGTTCTCCAACAGCAGGCGTCACCTGGGAAGGGATCTATCTAACCACAGGGGACCCCATACTTAGACAAACCATAACGTATTGCATCTCACTTGAAGTGCAGTCCATCTAAGCTTGTGATTACTGAGTACCAGGAATGCCTTATGGGAGAGTAGCCCTGAGCGAGAAGCAGGTTCACCAGTTCACCAACAAGAAGCAAAACACAAATATTTTGTTAGGTGAGGCTTTCATAATCCCTCACCTGCTGTGGCTTCTCTGCTGTCTACTAAAAAGCAAAAGCATGCCACACACTCTTGTTCAGTAGATGTATTAATAAGGTCTTCATTTTTATTACTCCTGTTCTTGTTTTGATTAAAAAACCCAAAGGTGGCTGGGCTAAGTATCTTTGAGACATTCACCTTCTCCATCAATTGAGTTTGAATTGACTGACAGGTTCAAATCTTTTTGGGAGAACTGACACCTGGGGACACAAACAAGTTAGGAAAGCTTTCTGGTTTTATGGGTGAGCGGGAATGATTTATCTCACAGTCCAGAATAAGAGTTTGAAAATTATATGTACCTTTTAGCACTCCTACATTCACTCACCATCTGTGTGAGTAATGGACAAGCCCAGCAGACAATTCTCAGTGATATTCCCCCAAATCCCACTGTCTGCTCTTAACCCAGATCTGGGGAGTCTGAGACTCCTATTGTCTTTTATCCCTGCACCTGTCATCTGCTTTTTTTACCTGCTTCTTTGTTATATGAATAATTTAAATATTTTAATGTAGTTTTTAGTTGATTATCTTGTGTTCAATTGTTGTAATTATATGTAACTAAATAAGGTAAATATAGGTAGTTATAATTACAGTGAGCAATTATGTAATTATACCAACCAATAGTGTTGTAACATCTGCATTTAAATTACCTTTACATGCTGATTCAGTACACTATTTTCCATTTCTGTCTAAAAGTACCTAAAGTGCCTATACGACTGCCATCTGATGAGACTCCATGTGAAGGACTTTAGTGAATCCTATATTAAAGCAAGCCAAGCGCATCTTACTTCAAAACTAACAAAAGTCAGGGTAACAGGAATGAAAACTCACAATTTTCATTCAGTAAGGGATGTTCACTGAAAGTCTTCCTTATTTGCTAGATGATTATCTGAAAAAGTCCTGAATGCTGATAGGCTTGTATGAAATGTATGTTCTGATTTATCACCATAGGGTTGAGAAAAAAAATTGCAATATGATTTACAGCTTTGATCATACCCAATTCCTACTAGACTATTATTATATACCAAATCAGAAAGCCTTAAATGTTATTTCTCAAGTTAACAAAATATACTGACTTAAGACTTACTCATATTGTAATATTATTCCCATTCATTATTTGATAACCATTATTGGATTTTATTTTAGATTCTGATTTTGTTGAATCTGCCATTCACATGAAGCAAATTAACATGATAACTCTAAAATAAAGTACTCTTGCTACTCCTGGATATTTCTTACCTAATCCGTGTAATATGTTACTTCCACAAGATGCAAATATAAAATGTAATTACTAAGGCTATTGTACAAGTAACTCTGGAGGTCTAAAAAATGAACATCTGGCAATACTGGCCAAGTATTTAAAACCAGAAATAATTAATAAAAGCTTAGTAACGACACTTAAACATCAAAAAATGCAGACGATTTCATTTAAGTGTAGGCACGCATAGACTGTGTTTTGGTCTTGGAAGGTCTTTATCATCAGCAAGAAAACCAAAAACCTATTCCACTCTCCCAGGTAGCTGAAGTGCTCCATTTTGTATCTGATTGTGAAAAGCTGTGTACTGACACATGGTTAAAATCAGAAAAGTGCTTAATAAAATTTGTCTTCTGGAAGAGAACTTAATCATGCAGGTATAAGTCAGGCTGGTCTACGTAAGTGGTCCTTGAAAACCTGTTGTGACCAGACAGCAGCAGCAGCCTACTGTAACAAGCAGCGTGTTTGTTGACATGTGCAGGTATGAGAGATGCAAACTGAGGGTGCTATGCACTAAATGTTAATGTACAGAGCAGCTCTTCCACATGATAAATTTAATCCTAGGTAAGATGAGAAGGATATCCATGCATTTAGGAAAATGTGATTAAAAAAATCAGTAGAGGGAAATACACATCCTCATCAGTTTAGCTGATACACATCTTTGATATGTGACACTTACCTTTCTGGATTATTAAGAGATTTCAGCCTCATCTGGAGAATCCTAAGCTTGTATTTTGGGCCTATTAAAGTCTTCGTAGAAAAGGTCAAGGAAATTTTCGATATTTTGTCAAGGTCTTGGTAAAATCCAGTTAGTATTTTCACTCTTTTATATTGCTGAAATGTTGAAGCTTCACTAAAGAAAAATATTTTTTCTAGTCAGGGGTTTGTCAGTGAAGTAATATTCAGTATTACTAAGCATTACTATTAAGATCAGAAATCTTGTAATATGTTTCGACTTCGAGCATTCAGAACAAGGACACCTTGAACTGAATTCAAACCAGTACCATGAAAGGACCTGGGCTAGTTCATAAATGGAGAGAGGATCATTTCAGTGTGAGGAGCATTGCCTCTGACACTGAGCCATATCCAGGAAAAGGAGCTATGACCAAGTCTTAAGAACCTTTTTTGACTTACAACTTAACAAATTAAAAGGTTTAGGAAACTCAGAAAATTAGTGCTATAAAGTGATAAAAAATATTTAGAGATAAAGCACAGCATACCTATTCACCTCTGATTCTACTGTGTTTCCAGCATAATCTGTTATTTTAACTTTAATAAAACCTCTCCTAATGCTTTTATTCCAGGTAGTAATATCCAGTAAGTAGTTATACACTGCAAAAAGAAATAGGAAATAATAAGTTTAAAAGAATTACCTCAACATGATACAGTTGTTAATATCACCCTGTTAAAAGTATTCACTGGTTGATGACAGGAATAGTGGCTCTTTACTTCTAAGTCACCAGCTCAAAGCAGAATAAGAAGGCTATTGACAAAAACATTTCTCCCCCTCTTATCTCTCTTCTACCACCCCTGTCCCAGAATACTATACATAATCTTTTCCTTCTGCAATGTACTCTTTCCATCATCAGGATGCTGCCTGGTTGGATTTTTGATGAATGCCCAGATTTTAGTATGTGTGAGAGTGAAAACAAAACTGTATTTTTCTGCCAGAGGAATAAATGAGGAGACAGACCTAGCGGCCTGCGCAGCCTTGAGAGCATGGAAGAGCAAAGCCCAAGCAAACGCGAACAGAGGAGAACAGTGGCAGCAGGTTTGGGTTCAGCTGAAAGACCACTGGGAATAGGAGTTATTTTATGTAAAATCCACCACGTCTTTGTTAACCTCTCCCTGGCCCTTTGGAAGAAACAGCGATGTAAGTAAGCGTGATTACCACTATAAAAAGAGATATTCAGTCCCTGGTCAAAAAACTTGCCAGGATGATGAAAAAATCTAATGGGAATCTTGATTTCACTTGAATATCATGTAAGCCTAACCCCATACCCCAAATCAAAGAACCTTAAACATAACCAATTAGAAGAGTGTGCTAACATTTGCTTATGGTGGTAAAGTCTGTTAATAAAAACAGAAATTGGATGACAATCTAAACTGCACCTCTACATGGATACGTAGATACCTGAACTATTGCAGTTAAAACCCATGAGAATTCATTCCCATCGAATATAACCCTGAAACAGTCAGCTAAGTTTTCCCTCTGCTGTTTTACTCCTAGGGAGATTAGGTCTTTTAAAAGCTGGAGTTGCTTAGTTGACTGTGGGGTGGTCTCCTCCTGGGGTGGAACACAGAGGTGTCTCTTTTTGGTCCCCCACCAAGGGAAGTCTCGCTTCCCATTCTTGCTCTCTGAAAATGGCAGCAAGGATCCCATCTAAGCAGGTTCTGTCAGTACCGCTTTTTCCATGTCACTTGATTCTCATTTTCTGGCTTCCTTCTTCCTCTTGGCAGTCCATCCCATTACTTTTAAAGTCATGTTTCTTTCTCAGTTCATGTATTGCTTACTCTTCTGCCAGAATTATTCTTCTTCTTCCTCCAGCCTATGAGCTGACACTTAGCTCATGGTTTATAACACCATTTAACACAGCAGCTGACAATAACTTTCTACTTTTAACATGCTTTCAGTCCAGATCAGCTAACAAATAACAGCCATAACATTTCATAAAGAGTTTGTTATGTATGTATTCAGAAACTCACTGCAGAATGGGTCTTGATCTGAGGTATCAAAATAAGCTTTTGTTGGTGAACTCATTGGGATTAACAGTTTTTTCCATCTATCGGCATAAAAACCTGAAATCCAAAGTTTAAATGTTTCATTTCAGACATTTAGCAAAATCATGATGCACATATAATTACACAAAGTGACAGATTTGGCTTTAATTTTTTTAAATATTCTCTGACAAAGTAAATTGACTTGGAAAATGCAGGAATCGCCTGAGTATAATAGAATGCAGTATTTCATTCTTCTAATACATTAGTATCACTAAAATTGTCATAATGTAATAGCTGGAATCGATTTAGTCTAGAGTACTAACTCAAAAAAATAGTACTTATAAACTCCTGCAAAGGTAATAAAAACAAACCCAAAAAGTAGCCCACATATTTGCAGAGAACAGCTACAGAACAGCTTCACAGTAGGTAAAATTTCTTTCCTTCTTTTTTTAAGCATTAAAGTAAATATTTTTAAACCCCGCCATCTATAATTGTGGACATTATTTAATAAAATATTAGATACTCTGTAAACCTCCTAAGCTTATGGATGTAATGTCGAAAGAACTTTTGGGTTATACAATTCTATGCTTATTGTCTTTGGGGCTTGACAACAGTCCTTGTTTCTAAAACGTCTGATCCTATCCTCTCCCTCTTGATTTCTTTACCTAGACTGGACAATGAGGGCTAGTTCCAGGCTGCAGAGCTGCCACTGCTAGGCAGCAAGCAGGAAACTTGCAGTAGAAGGATGTTGCTTCTTTCAGTTTCCAGACTCAGCTGCCTGCCATTTCCTCATAGGTTTTATGACTATTAAAAAAAAAAAGGTGGCAGCTGACTGGTCAACTATTTCTCCACCTCTTGCTTGGGCATTCTGTGTAAGTGCATCAGGCATGGCTAACAACCATGCTGGGGAAGTCCTGGAGTCTTTCTGCCCTACTATAAGGTCCCATTATGGTTGGGTTTTATTACAAAATAGCATACAGATCTATCCATCTATGCTTTTTCTTCAAACCTGATCTAACTAATATAGGGTATATATCCTAATATAAGGATATAAAAAAGACAAGGTACGAATTGAAAGTTAACTTCTAATTAAATATTTTAAAAATTTCTTTCTTAAGAAAACCCTGCCAACTAGGAAATGCTCATACTATCATAGCTCTTTCCAAACTGTCCCCAGATCCTCTCTAAAAGCAATAAATCCCCAAACAACTAAAAACCCCTCCAAACAAAAGACTGATTCCAAAAGAAGAGCCAGAGAAACTATGAAGTTGCTATAAACTTTACTACTCTGAAATAAAAAACGCAGGTGCTGTAGGGATGATAACACACTGTGAGAGCCTGAAGTGATGAACTAAGTAGAATCAGTTTCTCTGTAGAAAGGAAATACACTGTGAATTCGTTTCAGACTGGAAAGCAGAATGACCGAAGATTAGGAAAATTCAGCACCTGTGTCTAGCAGAGGTAATTATAAAGCAGACAAAGCCATAAACTTTAAACTACTCTAAACAATATGCAGCTCTGCATGCGATCAATCTCTACAGATCTCTTAACATGATAATACAGATCTTTGGAGCAGACACAGAAAAAGCTAGTCTGGATTTCCCAGAAAATCTCACGCAGCCCAGAGCAGATACCATAACGCTTACCCAGTACTGGACAGGACATTGGCTGGAAAGCTCCACAATCAACACATTTTCCTCTCTTGTAATCCAAGTAAGATTCACAGGGATACGTTATTATGTCGCACTTCCTTTTCAAAGATGATAAGAAGAGGAAGACAGATCTTTGATGGTCACACTTAAAATACTGAAGTCCTTCAGGAAAGAAAAAACAAAATATACAAAGAATATGTAATCACTTTTCTTCATGGAAGAAAAGGTGTTATCAAAGTAATCCCATTTACCTGAGTCATTCTTAGTTAGCCATGCTTTTATTCTCTGGTTAGGTGACCACCCAGTGTAAAAAAAGGATGCACGCACACAAGAAGAAGAAATTGAAGACCATTTTGAACATTACAGGTACAGAGAAAAGTCTACAGGTTTTTTTATGTAAGAAATAGTCTGCTAAGTCCTATCAAAATTACAGAATTTTTTGTTATAAAGCATAAGTCTGAGTTAAAATTTGCCTTGCTGCATCCAGTGCAGAACATTCTGGCAAAAAAATTACTATGAGGAATACTTCAGAGATTCTCCTCTCTAGTTTTTTAGGGTAATAAATTACTTCCTCTACTAGCAAAACAAACTGAGAGAATTGTACAGATGAAGATGATCCTCAGTCTTAAGGGATTCTCCGATACTCACAGACACACACGTGGAAGCCCTATGCTTTTGCAGCAGCTCTAATTCATAGCAGCAGTGTGCAGATTAGTAATAGAAACATAGAAGGTCATAAACATATTCAAAAAGGGTAAACAAAAACAATGGTCAGCAACCTTGCTTAAGATTTATAGAGGTTGAAATAAGCAAAATTCTGCAGCAAAAGATCACATCATAAGACNTGCAAGTGATCCTGTCCAAACCACTTGGACACAAACATCTTCCCCCATGCTTAGCCATATATAAACACAGAAAAATAATGATCACTATACGCAGATTGTATATATAGTATAATAATATAATTCCATCCATTTGTTATTTCTCATTTGCTGCGTGGAGATGGAAAAGAAAGAATACAATGCTCTCAGCTCCCATATTACCGAATATGTGCAGTGTCCATTGAATTCAGTTTAACCTTTTTTGATTTGATCTGAAACTCTTTTCTCATTAATTGAATACATTTTTATTTACCACTGAATATTGTTGATGGACAACCAGGCTGATCCATTCCTCCATTTGGATAGAAATCAATGGTTCCTAAAGGTTTCTTGAAACCTAGTGCTAAAGTAAAAACATCATGAATCACAAAACCATGAACAGAATTATGCAGTTAATTATTTATCATTACATTATTTACAAAAAACCATGGCAGTCTTAAAGAAAATTTTTGCAATTATACTGTTCTTTTGTTCTGTAAATGGGAGTCATGTTATGAGTTAAAATCCATGTGGTTTTTCCTGTTAAGAAAACTATACACATGTAAAATGCTGTGCACAAATGTATATGGATTTGTGTAATATTCCTACTGCCACAAAAGAAAAAGAACAGAAGCAACTATTCAGTGCTGTAGCAGAAATATTATTTGCATACAGAAATTTATGAAATTCATGTTCTCTACAGCAACCAAAATTCTTTCTCAATGTAATTTTCATTACAGTAAGATCTTCCATTTTTTTTGCACTTGTCATTGGATTCTGAGCTACACTAGTATAAGCAGTATATCAAAGTAGACAAATCTGTATCTGTCCTATAAAAGACCATGAGTAAGATTTAGCTCAGTCTGACCTACCTTCCTTTTTACCACACATTATCTTTATTCACATAATTGGAACATTACAAAAATCGGTATTTTACAGCTTCACATAAAAATTTGTAGAGTAAAATCCTTAATTTTTAATATTATTAAAGAAACTGATATGAAACTACACAAATAATGGTACTAGTGTGGTAGGTTTGAAAGGTTTACTTATGGTTTTGAGAAAAAAATTAAACCAGATTATAGCACAGATGAAGCAGACTTTACAATGTTCTTCATTTTAACCTTACAGTGAAATGATTTAGAATTTTAAGCAGTGGATCTGTAGTGTACTAATGTGATACAGCTGAGACAGGCTGTATCAGAAGGGACTAATTCAGTGATAATCACATGCTTACAACCTCTATGTTCATACACACTAGCACAGCAAAAGAATGTTAATGCTAAACTATTTTGTAAATAGCAGTATCATAAATTAATGCAATCGGCATGCTTTATTCAATGTGTAGACTTGTTTTTTGTATTCAGAAGGAATATACTATAGCAAACAAGACATAAACAACAGTGGTGTAATCGCTTCTTTTGCATGACATTAAATGGACTCATGCCTATATAGCTATCTACATATGCCTTCAGTCAGCTGTTGGACATAAAAGTTATTTCAATATTTTCAGGTTCAGTCATGAAACTTCAGTCAGTAACACGGCCACTCATGTCAGAACTGAACAAAACAGCCCATCATTGCTTAAGTCATTAGCAAAGTTGAGTTTCAATTTCTTGATGAACAGGCATGATAACACACAGTTTTCAAAGTATAGACATTGTTAGAAAGCAACAGTACAGGAATCCACCTGATAACACAAAATATACTGCTGGAGCACTACTTGGATGTTAGTGGAACAGTTTATCTCTCCTCTTTTGTTTTCCTGCCTCTCCTCAAGTTGAAATAGGAAAGTTAAGGCTATGTCATTACCATCAGTATCTGAATGGATTACATCAACAAATTGTGCATCGGTACGATCCAGTCTCTCCTCTGGTGGTGCTCGAGTGAACGAAGGGCCCGCTGGATCAAGACCTAAGTGAAAATAACAATAGCATTACAAATCCTGGGGCCTGTTTCTACAGATATATACAAGACTGACATTTCAGCATTATTCATCAATGATTCTTCATTTTCCTGGGACAATAATAAAAATAAAACCCAGCACAATTCTTGTCAAGTTTCCATTCTTCAACTTGTTAAGCAAAGCAAGGGTTCCTACCACAAGACTGATCAACCCATATCTTTGAATTTCTCTCTCTCCCTAATTAGTTGTGCTCATCTCCCAGTTCTCCAGATGAATTANTCATTTTATCAGTTGGTGTTGAAATTTCTTATAAAAAGCAATTGTTATATAAAACTAAGTGAAATACTAGTTTCTGACAACATTTTCACCTGAAGGTGGTTTGGAAATCTTATACTCAAATCAAAACTCAACTATGACAAAAGAGATTCCAACTGAGATCCATAAAAAGGACTTGATATCAAGGAGGAGGGGATCTGGGTGGCGAAGTATCGGAAGCATAAACACTGTGTATTCTCATTCGTTTTAGGGGCAGGGAATTATGTTGTGCAGCCCTGAAGTCTGATAATTTTCATGATGGTAAATTCCGTCCTTCACAGGAAGTGAGATGTTAGTTGAGGTTTGCTCTGCTCCTATTTTCTTGACAACAGAAGCACAGACAAAGAGGGGAAATGAAAAAGCAGCAAAGATGGAAAATACAACTGTCTAGGCAAAAAATATTCCTACGCTTAACTGACTTCTAAATGCATTCTCACTGACTGAGAGACAGGGACATAGTATGACCTTAGCTTATGGAAATTTGTATTATGATTTAACTGGCAGATGTTCTTTAAGAACTAGTCTAGGAAGGTTCTCTCTCAAGATTAAGATAACCAAGACCAAAACTATTGCAGGGGTCCGTGGAATGTCAAGAATTCACATTAATAGTACCCCAGGTGCAAAGGTCATTGGTTTAGTCCACTAATTAGTTTTATATTTCAGAAACCTCCAAACAGTGAAGAAGAAAACATCTTTTTCTTTTTTTTTTAAATCTCATTTTTCCAACATCAGTTTGGGCTACTGGCTCAACTTGTTTGAAAGAAAAAGTATCAAAACAGTCACTTAAGAGGTTATGACCCTTGTGTGTTTGGACTACTCAATCTCTGCCTTTACTCATCCATATATGTAATTATAAGGTCATTGAAACTTTTCATATAATTCTCTTTACCTACAAGCATCTGAGCTCTGAAATTACATGGAACTTCTAACTCCCAATTATTGTACAGAGAGGACACAGACCTGCTAGCTTAGCATTGCAATCAAGACTGTCCCCAGCCAGTGACACCACCAAACTCTAGGGAATTCTGTAAAGTGGAAATGAGTATTCTTAACCAAAGGAATATAGCTGGAGCCTATCACACTCTTAGCAAATACCCTGACTTTCAAATTGCTGTACTAAAGGGGGAGGATTCTCTAATACCCTTTCTCAAGGCTGGCTACTGGCTCCTCTTACATTTGGAGAAAAAAATTACTTAAGTACTCTGAAGATAGTGTTTGGAGCTATGAATCTCAAGGAAAGGAAAGTGCCACCCTTCAGCCTCAAAATGGCTGCTCTCTTAAATGCAAAACACTATCAGGAACTAACATCCCTTCTCCCATTAGCACCTTTCCTGATAGTTAGCTTAGTGAGCTTCCTTCTCAGCACGCTAGCTGCAGTGAGTTTTGCTCTTTCACCACAAGAAGTATCTGGAGCCTGTGCACGCTAATTAACGCTGTGGATTCTGCCCTAGGAACCAGCATTTGAAAGTTAATCCTAAACTTCGTGCAACCCTGGTCCTGAAAGATGTACACAAATGACAGTACTCCAGTTTTCACCGTATGCATCACTTCCTGCAGATGACAATGCTGACAATGTAACAAGTATGAGGTAAAATTTGCGGTATCCATACACAAGCTGGACACCTGATTTAAGCTCCCTGTAGCAGATAGCTCAACATAGTAAAGCCTGCACCATGTTCAGATACCTCAAACTGAAACTAAATCTTTGTGTCTTATTCCTGTGGTCTGACCAAGAGCTTTCGAACTTCTCTTCAGAGGGACCTGACTTGCTCCATCAACTAGACAGAAATTCAGGTAGTATGTAATTTAACTTAAGTTGCATTTGAATGTAGCACTCAATTTTCATTTGAGAGACTAGAGGTAAACAGGTTGGAAAATTTCAGGTGTAACTTATGTCCTGAAGGCAGACTTTCACAATTTTCTGAACTTCTACCAGGGATACATTTTTCCTCATGTATGTTACTAAATAATCAGTCCTCATTTGTCAATAATTCAGTGCTAGTATCTGATTTGCAGCTATGACAACAATACAAGGTACATTAGAATACGTGTATTGGGATTAAAAGACTTACCTGTAATTCTGCCAATTTTGCCATCATACTTCTGGCCGACAAAACCAGCTATATGAGCCCCAAGACTAACACCAATCATATACACAGTGTCAAGAGAAGCTCCATGTACCTATCAGAGAACAGAAAAAACAAAGCCACAACCACACACTTGGTTAACTGAACAGGCATCAGTAGACTGATTTTGTTTTCACTTTTTGTCAGTACTCTAAGTTATATTTTTAACTCTCTAACTTTAAAAACAAATGGAAATTGCAAAGTTCTTTTCAGTTTGACATTTCGTGCTAGTTAAACAGTGTCGTAATTATGAAATTCTTTGACCAAAAAAATGAAAAAAGGAAGCTTGAGTCACATTTCTCCTGAACTGTCACACTACTTAGAAGGGGAGCGTGGAGAGGGAAGAGGAAGACATTTACTGGATACAAGAAAGATGAACCAAAACAATGAACTAGGAAAAAAAATCTACCTCCCCCTTCCTTATCCTTCCAATAAAATAAATTTAAAACACAATACCATTAACACTTATACCACAGATCTGCTGAATAATGGTGCCAAATGCACACCTGCAGGAAAGCCTTAAGATGCCCATTCTACAAAGCAGGCAGTATTTTTAAAAAAACCCTACCGAAGAACTCTGAAATAGTATCAGCAGACCTGTTAGAGTCTCTGAAAAGTGATGGAATGATACACGGGACCTGAATTATTAATGCATCTCAAAATGCGTTAACAAAGGCCTTATGACAGCTTGCAAGTATGAAACTGATGCCTGTGGGACACAGCATACACCACCACCATCACTTTGATGACTCGCACAACAAGCCGGGCCCAAGCATGCCCTGCAGTCATTGCTTTGTCAGGCAGATCTGTAACCAGCAATTAACCAGAAATCTGCATCTAGAAATCTGCAAAATACACCTTTTAACCCACTCTGGATTGGAGACTGTTCTTACAGTCCTATTTTATTCTCCTATTCCATAACAATAAATTTACTGTTATAATTACAAATTGTTATCTCTATTTCTAGTCCCAGAGTGCAGATTCTGATGGGGTCTCTCTTCTTTCACCTCATCCTTTCTCAAAATGCTGAGTTTTCTACTCAGATTCCACAGGAATATTTTCTTACTCTACAGCATTCAGAACTTCTGAGAATGGCTGGGAAAAGAAGTGGTGAGAATAGAAGAAAAATCAAATGATATATCTAACAATGCCATAAATGAGATGATAACATGTTTTGTTCATTTGATTAAGCAATAAATCTCAAGGCCAATTAAGACCACTGGCATCAACAATTGTTTCAGCAACTCCCTCTAGAATCACAGAGTTTATATAATTTTGGAACAAATATTTATATCTGTCTCAGTGATTTCTTTTTCATTTAAAATCTTTAACTATAGTCGTTTAAAAGTAAAAAGAGTAGTATAATGTTTTTGTAAAGTTTTAATGCTGCATACTATTTGAACATCTCTCACTTCACCTCCCCACCAGCACATTCACTCTTTCCAGAAGACCTAAGACTTCCAGCTGGCTAAAGAAATCAGATACTCTCAGGTATATATCAGTGAAAGGGAAATAAGAACTCAGGTGAAGTTAAAAGTGTGCAGTTATAACTGCATGCAAAATTAGGGAATACTTTGATGAGGAAATGTCATTTGATATTGTTCACTGTGCTTCTCTTTAGATGTATTTTAAATACCTGTTCCCACTCAAACTACGCTATTTAAACTTATTCAGAACAGATGCAACTCGCTGCCTTACCAGCATCTGGTCAACATAGTTCTTCAGTATATCTGCAACTTTTCTGCAGTTTGCAACAGCAGTTATGTAATTCACAGTTGTAGCACCACGATTCCAGTCAACTATAATGAGATTAATATCCTCTGAAGACAGTAGAAGCTCCTTTATGTCACCTAGCCATGCCGGCGGAGATCCTGTTGGTCTGAAGCCGTGAATAACAAATACAATTTTCTTGGAGGTATTAAGGTACTCAGATGCAGCAACATTATGTTCAGTGAGTCTCTCAGAACAATTTGGATTTTCCCTTGTGTATAGCAGTAGCTGGACTTGAAGTTCTGTCCCAGACAAAGCATTGCCTATATTAAGATCTGTAAATTCAGGACATTTTTTCTCCGCATCTGGAAAAGATGAAAATGTTAGGCAGTCATTTGATGAGTTAGACCACCTGAAATACCACCTCTTCATTATTCTTTCCACATTTTTCCACTAAAAGTGAAGACCTTCCATTTTCCTCACTCCAGACCTTTGGAATGAGGGGCCAAAATGTGCACTGAACAATGAGGACACACAGTTTAACTAATGACTCCGCAGATACCACTATGCTCCTCTGAACCCTTGAAATACAAAATTAACCTTTCTAATTATTCCTGAACCATTTCTTTTCTCCATAACAAATGCAAATTAGTAGTCAGTGTTGATAAGATCCTTTGCTTAACCATCAAACTTAGGTTCTCAGAAATTTTTCACAACTAGTGTGTGCTGTATAAACAGGAAGACCACTGTTGTTGTTTCTTCCTCTTTTGGCCAGGGTGTCATTAGACCTTATTGTTTTATCTAGCAATAAGAAACAGTTGCCTGAGAGTACAGGGATGATCCAGAACCCTTCCCTAGTTTTGGATCACCATAAGGACACCATTGCCAACAAAGAAAGAACAAAGTATCCTGTTCTGAATTTGAAAAAATAAGAATCTGTAAGGTCAATGTACATAATGGCACAAGAAAAACTGTAGTATTTAACATTTCTGTACTTGGACAGTTATGGTATACAGGGTTAAGCTGTAGATCAGTCAGGATCAGCAAGAGGATGGAGATTTTCAAGAGAGTCTGAAAAGACTTAATTTTTCCCCTATGTGCTTATCAACATCAAAAAAAATATCTTTTGGCTACTGAGGTTACATTGCGTGGATAAGCCACTTCAGGATTCTCGGCACAACGCTGATGCCTGTCACAGTTCTTCCATGTGGCCTCTTCACCTTTGCTATGGCGTTAGCTGGTGTATGGCCCAAGAAATGTGGGCCAATCTCTTGACTTCTAGTGGGCTATGCATCTTTACACGAGGCTTTTGTCTGATATTTGATGACACTTTTCTCAATTTTCCTGTCATTAACAACTTTGTAAAACAAGACTCAGTCAAATTCTAGAAAGCAAAAGTAGGAAGAGAAATAGTACCTACTCAGTTCCTTAAAAATAATAAAAATGTAATCTGAATTTCTCAGAATTTTTGAGTTATAGGAGAGGCAGTTATAGCTCTTCTCCTTTTCCCAGCAAGTGGCTAGCAGGCAGAACCGAATCTACCACATTTGCACATCTGAGACAGCCAGCAAGCCCTCACTGGTTTATAAAGCTGGAAAGGCTAGTGTGTGGGGGGTTACAGGGTATGTGAAAAATGTATTTGATACTGCAGTGCAGATCTAAACAAAGCTGAACAATGTGAATTACAGCACTTAAGATGTAGTAAAGACACTAATTCTTAGGAAGCTAAATTAATCACCTCTAGGCCAAACCACGTATCTACAACTAGACCAGTCACTTCTGAACTGGATATCGCAAAAAAAAATGGATATTTGCAAGCCAGAGCAGAGTTGAAGTTACAGAGTGTTAGAAATGGCCTGAAACTTCCTGTCTCAAATTGTCCACACTAAAGTTTCAGGCTTATCATCACCTTATGGCAATAGCTATAATTATTATGTCTAGGCAAAGTTAGAATTACCTATATTTAAAAATAAATATCACCATTCCCCCCATTTTGACACTGAATAATTTAAGGAACTTTTACTGTCATTATTGGACAGGTTATTAACTAACTAGTGGTACAGGAAGGTGACTCAGTTTCATTGCTGAGGCTTATCCAAGAAGAAGTGCTGAAATTGAGAGCTGTTCAGCTGCAGTTGCCTTGAATTTAATGAAAACAGTATTCAAGAACCTGGTAAATCATCATACATGTAACATGATACTGAGATGTTAATAGGATGTGTCACATTTAATCTCTAGTTTTCATATAATGATATATGACAAAAACACTAGTATAGAAATTCTATCACACAAATGTCATATACAAAGCTAAATGGTAATAAACAGCCACTTGATTAAATTTTTGCTACTCAGATTCAAAGCTACAACATGAAACTCTCATTTTTGCCTAATACTGTTCTGAAATCCAAGTTTAATCACTGATCCTTGTAATTCTTTCCTACATAGCTAACATACACAAGATTCATGCTAAGATATTGTTGAAGTGTTCCTCCATGTCCATTTAAATGCTTTGATTTCTTATCATTTGATTGGTAGAAATAAGAATTAATTCTTCTAAAGTGAAAGCAATGACAGTGACATAAAACAGAGACAGAGTCTGGTCCATGGAAGTGAGAAATCTATCACAAGGAAATCATTTTAACTGACGAAACCTATTAGTAGCTGGGAAATGTCAAAGGGAAACAACTCGTTTACTTATGACTGTGAAGTGACAGCAGTTATTCTTTGAAAAGTAAATAGAGAAAAAAAAAGAAAAGATGATGTCTTTACTGTGGAATTAGATAAGTACTATAAATAGATTTATAGATTCAATACTTTGAATTGTTTAGCGAGGAGTCATCAAGGGCAGCTTTTTCAAACTCCTATTTCTGATTGTTTACTGGAAGGAATACCCACCTGCCCTTTCTGCACGCTTGTGGGAGCACTCACGTACGCTTTTCTGTACAGTCAGAATATACAGATAGGTGTTGGGCAGTTACATATGCAGTTTAACTCAGTTAATGTACAATTGTAACTTTCCTGTGTACGTTCGTAAGCATTTTAACTACCTTCTGTGGTTGAAAAGGGGAAAATCTTAAATGCCCGCTGACTTTTCTGTAGCTAAATTTTACTATTTAAAGCATAACGCATAACTTGAAAACATGACAACCTATCAAATCAGCACTAAACTTACATTAATGTTAAAACTATTTCACGGTTACCTCTTTACTTTGTACAAAGGGCACATACCTGAGTGTGTCTCTGTGCAAAGTACAGCCAGAGATAAAGTATCGGGCTTTGTTCTATTTACTTTAAAAAGAAAACCTGCGTCTCAATCTTAAAGTAATCAAATTCTCTCTACTAATCGTCTGCTCCATTAGGCATAATTCACAAGGTTTAATCTTTTGGTCATTTTAAATGAAGGACTACTCATTTTTTATGCTTGAATAAAGGCAAGAGGCTACATCACAAAGAACAAGCTAATGATTCTTACCTGTTTTCACCCAGTATATCAAACAGATGAAGAAACACAATTTCAGCATGTGGAAATGGAGAAAATCAATACGTAGTATCCACAGACAAGTGGCAAATTTAGTGTTTCCTTATAGTATGCCAGATTTCTGACCTAACTGAATGCCACTAATGAAGTAAGTAAGTGAGATGTAGAGTAGGAAGCAGAAAGCAAAGCTATATTCAAGCTTCTGCAATTCATGACTCCTCCTATTGAATGACTTCAGTAGGTAGGGTGGTTTCTGGACTTTAAGGGTTGGGACTGGTTTATAATATTTCCCTCTCCCTTTGGCTGTCAGCAGATTTACACATAAGCAATCAATGTTACAATATTACTGACAACTCTGTTACACGAGCGGAATTTAGGAAGCAGAGTAACTGGAGGTGCACCACATTAGAGCCCCACTGTGTTTCTGTTTTTTAAGCGTGTCACTCAACCGCAAGTAGAGGCACTGAGATGGGCAACAGAAACAGACCAAAAGTTCATTCTGGTGACAGAAGGATTTTTCTGTAAGAACTTGAAAATAATTCTGAGAACTGTTATCTCCATGGATTATTTTTGCACAAAATTATCTTCTGAGCTTTCTCCAGGGAGTCATTCTCTAATCTAAATCCAGAGGAGGTCTGTAAAAGTGCTCATATGGTAGAGAGATGGTGCTTAAAGCCCCACAAATCTCACCCAGACGCTGACCTGCTAGGTGTTTTGGGTATGTAACTTAACTTCATTCCCTCTGTGTCCCCAACCACAAAACAGATGAAGAAACATATATTTTTGTGACGCTCATTTATTTACAAACCAATTCACTGGGTAAATACAAGAGGACAAACTTCAGTTTCTTGGAGCTCACAGTGAGGTGGAGAGGCAGATAAAACCTGCATTATTCAAGCAAGACATCTGGATGCTCAGTTTACGTACATCTGGCCCCTGCTTATTTCCACCGCAGGAGAAAGAAAAACAAACTATAACCAGTCAAATATGAGATGCATGCCAGAAATGTTTTTTTGCATAGCATATGCTTCACAGTGTTTCTAAACGTAAGGTCTATGTCTCCTTCTTTTCCACCCGCAACATTAAACAGGTGCATGTGTGTGTGTGTTTCATTATTTACTTTTAAGTGATCAGTCTCTTCAGCTGGCTTTATGACTCTGAGCAGCTTAACAAAGCTGTGCTACACAAGCTCCTGCAGCAGATAGCCTTTAGGAAATCTCTTAAAAGTCTTTTCCTCTCTCAATGCAGCCACAGGGAGAAGAAATTGCAGTATGTCCACTCATACGAAAATCAACTCAGCTTAACTAGTGACCTTTTATGATTTTTTTGCTTCCATTTCTCAAATTTGTCACCCTGTTGTCAGTAAAGTTCACTAAGGCAGCTCTTATCTTATCCCTTTGCCTTCCTTCCTCATCTGAAATCTTTGACATCACATATTACTTAGAAGAAGTAACAATATAGTGTCAGTTTGGCTATTTCCCCTCTCTACTTTTTAATATAGATTACTGTTACAACAAAAACTTGGTGCACCCGAGCAATAGCCTGTTAGGCAGCCTCAGCATGCACTCAGTACGCAGTATGCATTCGTATACAAGTTAAAGCATGGACAGCTTGACACCACTAAAAACAAGCTGGTAATAGCCCTACTGAAATATCTTTCGTGCTTAACCAAGAGCCAATCACCTGATCTCAGAAGAAAATCTTACATATGTACCTTTACATATATCTAATGCCACTAGTTGTGAATAAACACTTGTTCTTTTACACGTGAACGGGGAAAAGAAATGTTTAAGTCCCCTCTTGAACTGAAAACAAATAAGCCCAGCTCACATATAAGTAATGCACAGTGCTACCTGTGTTGATGTAACAACCTATGGAACAGTTTTAAAGCCCACTGAAGTCAGTCTCAGGAAAGGACTCCTTTACTAAATCAACACCCAAAAAGTTTTGCTGTATTAATCAGGACGTTGAACTAGAACTTGTTGGACTCACCTCTGTTGTATGAAAAGGGGACTTTGTTCACCAACAGTGGCACTTATGCCACTTCAAAATTCATAAAACTTAACTACGGCTAGTGTTTACACTGTCATTTCTAATGACATCCCACTGCCAGGTAAATCCTTCATGGCGACTCTGAGTTTCAGGCACACTGTCCCACAGAGATGCGAGACCCACGCAGTTCAGGCACTGCCCATCCCGCTTTGCTGCACTTTGCATGTCCACTGCCTTTCCCACAAGGATACACCTCTTCTCGCACTGAAATTCAGAGTTACCTGCTCAGAAAGTGCCTTATAAACCAGTGGAGGATCCCGGCACTACCTCTTCAGGACTTTGACTGTCCCCCGCAGTGCTCAGGACCGTAACAGCAGCATCTCCTGAACGAACCCTGATGCTTTTGGGGGAGCCCACAGTCTGGCAGCTATTAAAAACCCCTCAAGATGGGCCAAGTATTCCAGTTGAAAAAAAATACAGAAAAATTTCGTTTTGTTACAGTACAAGATTACTATGATTTACAGGTAACAGGATGGCACTTTTACAATTTGATTTACCCCCAGAAGTTTCTGATAAAATAACAGCTAAAAACTTTAGAGCATGGTTTTCATGATTAAGATTGAATTCTTACACAAGACTTGATATCCTTATCTGTGGTCACATGTAAATGTATTTCCCCTTCTAATCTTCTCACTACCTCCAAGGGTTTTGTAATCTTGGGAAATCCTATTCTCGTAACAATTCTCTTTTCTCTTATGAATTGAGCCACTTCTCCAGAAAAATTCCTCTCTAACCACTAGCTTAAGAGTGCTGCTCCCTTTCAGGTGAGAGGAAATCACAGCTGGTTTTGCAATGCAGTATGTTTAACTATGAAAAAAAAAACTGTCTGAAGATTACAAAGGGGAAAACCCTGACTGGCTGGATGAAATTTAAGACTTATGTATTCTACACAGAGGCTTGCAATTCCTGTAAATTGATAATCCCTTTCGGAATAGACTTGACATGTCCGTACCAAAGCCTCCATTTGAAAATAATGGGCACTGAGGCAAAGCACACCATCTATGCTCAGGGGGAAAAAATTAATAATATTTTTCACATTGCCATCACCAGGATGACTTCTGAAAACGTGCTCCTTTGTAAAATAACGCTTTAAAAATATATACTGAATGTTCAATGTGTGTACGCGCTTCAAACCTGTTTGTAACAACCATGCAACAGCAGGTTATAACGTGGGTACAACTTCAAAGACAGTGACCACATTCCCCTTCTTTTCAAGTCTTGAAAAATGTACAACATCCGACACTTTACACGTGTATTTCATCAGCAACTCTCACAACGCTTTATCGTACCGATGACTAAAACACTTGAGGGCTTTCAAGGTTCTTGCCACCTTTGTTACCCGGCCCTGCTCCAGCAGCTGCGGTGCGGTGCCCGCCCGGTCCGCAGCGTGGCAAGGGGACAAGACAGCTTCTCAGTCCCGTTCTCCGGCGGTCACACGGTTTCCCCTCGCTCCTCAGCTGCCGGCTGGCAGTGCCGCACAGGCCAGGAAGGGACATTCCAGGGGCACACAGGCCTCCTCCCGAGGTCATGTTTCTGTGCCCCACACGCTTCCGCTGGTAGGTCTGACAATAACCACGGCCCCCTCCGGTCAGCAGGGAACACCCAGAAAAGACAAAAAATGAAATAAGCGGGTCAGCACGTGGAAGGCCCCCTGGAATGAGGGCAGGGCCGAGCGCCGGCCCCCTCCGGCACCAACTCGCCGCACGCGCAGCGTCTCTCAGAAGTGCCGTTAAGCAAAGCGCGTGCCTTGCCGCGGCCGTGACCGGGCCTCCCGCCGGGCCTCCGCACACCGCCGCTGACCCCCGCC
>WEKW01005888.1:19445-31258 GCA_013389905.1 Sula dactylatra | reverse complement strand
GCGGCCGGGAGCGGTCCCTGCCCCGCCCGCCCGTCCGTCCGTCCTCCCGCCCCCGCCGCTGTGCCGGTTTCGGTGCCACGGGTGGACCCCAGGCTATCGAGGGAGTCAGGTAGTTTAAAGGCGTCTTTAAATCCCCCAGGAAAAAAAATCTTTTTTACGCTTTTTCAATATATTCTAAGCAAGAAATTTTTGATCAATAATATGATGAAGAAAAGTTAGTGTAAAACCTGAAAATGTATTGAGCAAGGTTGAAACTACTAACAGTGCCGGAGGCAGCAGGAATGATCTGCAGGTGGGGCTCTGGACCTCCCCCTGTAAGTGACCTTTACATCAAAATGTGTTGTCTTTTAATGCTTGAGAAGGTATCAGAGATTCTATCCGTGGGATTTTCAGGGAGGTGGTGGGAAAATACTAAGTAGCTGGACCTGTTTCAAACCTGAGCTTAATTCTCTTTCTTTGGAAATAAGGTGTGCCAGGGACAAAAGAAAACGGCAAAGGCAGAAACTGCTAAGGCACTGACTTGGCTTCAGTTTTGATCTCACATTGACGGCATCGCTGGCTAAGCTGGGCTTATTAACCTGAAAGTAGTGAGGAAAAGAGGGGGGTGGATATGGGGAGGAGGGAGCATTACAGCACTAATGCAAGCACCACATTTCAAGCTGGCTTGACAATAGCTGCTGATTTGGGCTTTTCCTGAATTTGTGTATGGTGTGTGTGATTCGTGTTCTTTTCCACCTGGAGTGATCCAGCCAGCCTCTGTCAAGCTCAAAGACCCCAGACTCTGACAGGACAGTTTAGCTGGCAGCACGGTGATAAAATTGCTTCTTACCCATCCACTAATTTCACCCAGTCTCAGAATGAACCTTGCTTCCTTCTGGTGAGTTCACAAAATAAAGAGTAGAAAAAAAAAAAAAAGAGGTGGGCAGAATTATCTGTTCTCTTGCTATTTCATTTGCTAATTGGAACTGTTTCTACTCGCCCACTTTATTCTACTGATTAATCTGATATTTGTCTGGTTAACTAGGCAAGTGCTTAGCATGCTACCCCATTTGTATTGAAAGGCCTTTTTGTTTGGTATATTCTAGCCCTTTGGGTTTTTAGCTGTTCCCATCTCTTCCTAACTTTCAGTTTTTAACTTTTCCCTAAAATTAGCTATGAAAGAGTTTCTTCTTTTTTTTTTTCACCCTTACCTTCTATGCAGTATTCCTCCCTGTTTCCAAGACTAAACAGTAGCCTGCTATTTGACTGTAAATGTTAGGTTAAGAAAGCTTATCTAACCAGAGGACATGAGTAATACCAGACAAATTCTGGTACAAAAGTGATAAAAATAAGCAGATGCTCTCAGAATGCAGTTTTGCATGACTCTTCTGTATCATCTGCGGCAGTCATCCAACTGCTGACTGTTATCGGGGCCTTTAGGTCATCCCAATAACACCTACTTATCTTTTCTCTTCATCTTGTTCTCACTCGGGTTTCTCTGTCCTTTGCTGCAGCAGCGTATGCTTCTCATTGCAGTATTGTCCTTTCTTGGAAAGCATGCCATTCAGTATTCCTACTATGGCATAGTCCTGAACTGTCGCTTTTCCCCCATCAAGTTGCGAGCGAGTATCTATTACTAATTCTAAACTCTTAATATTTTTATTTATGAACAGGAAGACTACATATTTAAAAGACTGATCTGCAAAGGACTTGAGTTTGCTTCTAGTTCTTGAAGAACCAGATCTTCCTTGTTAGGTGAATAATAATCAGAAGACTGGATATATGTAATTTTTTTAAAAACTGCAGTGTAGTGCAGAACAACAGTGAAAATGTCTTAAGGAGCCAACTTAAGTGAAAATAAACATGTTCAGAATCTTACTGAAATCCCTTCTTTAAAAACAAACAAACCAACCCAAACAAAACACACACACACCCAAAAAAAAAAAACTCAAACCAAAACCAAAACAAACCACAAACAAGAAAACCCCAGCAAACTTCAAGATACTTGGAAAGACGAGATCAACATGTTGAAGACTTTCTGCACAGGACAACCTAGGTAGTATACACTGCTGTACAGCCTGATCACCTTCTGCACCGATAATAAAAAATGGTACATTATTTTTGGTCCTTTGTGTTGGTCTATATGACTTCCCTGCATTTACCAGAGTTGGGGGGGTTTTCATTTTTCAGCAAAAGCATCTTAATTAATTGAGGATTAGTTTATACACAGCTGTCAAAAGCATATGGCAATCAGACATTATTATCACATATGACAGGCCTAGTGTCTTCCGTCTGACAATATGGAGAGTATAGTAAGGGAGATGGCTCCACATCATCACTCTAAATGCTAACAGCAGACCAACTGCAGATTTGTTTTTTGACAGTAATCGTTGAGAATGCAGAATAATAAAGTAGATTATTTTCTATGGCTTATTTTCTTCATCTGAGCATATGCTGTGTGTTTATTTTGAATGTTTAACTGCTTATGCAGTTTAATTGCTGTAAAGCTCTTATGAGTTGACTTGTGTTTGCCTGAAGCTATAGGTAACTTCTGAGCAACTTTTACTGAAAAGTACATCCTGTATTAGTAGTAGTAGTGGGAGCCAGTTCTACTGGTGAGTGCTATTTTTTGATTCAGAACAACAAATTCTCCATCTACTACAGTAATTTAGACAGTAATTTTTTTTACTGATGGATTTTTTTTTGTAACTTTTGTTCACTTCATTGCTCATCTGGATATTATATCCTCCTAAAGTTACGTTTTTGCATCCTTAACGCTCCCAAGCTGTGGCAGGAGACTGCCGTTGGCCATTTCTTGTCACTCCGCTAAATCAGTTGTACAGATGCATAGTTTGTTTTGATGAGAAACTTAATTTGGTGACTAATAATACACCAGTTCCATCTTGTGTAGAGAAAATTAATCATCATTGATATCTATTAGGAAAATGACAGTTTCTTTGAAAATGGAGCCAGTATTTATGGAAATTTGGGTCTAGAAGTACGATGCAAGGATTAAAATGGTACACGTAGGCAGAGATGGAACTTCCCAATGAAGATATTTCAGCCAAAGGGTATGGTTTGGAGTTTTGTTTTATTGGTGGGCTTTTGGGTTTTTTGGAGGGTGGGTGGGCAGAAACAGTATGTTATCTCTGATGAGATGATCAGGTCTCTTGATTCCTGCCATGCAGTTGTGATAAGGGTTAGGCAGTACAGAAAACTCCATTTTGTGGTGGTTCCAGAAGCACTACTCTCTGTTCACGTTTGCTTTCCCACAGTGTTGATGCTGCCTATTTTAGGAATTTAAGCAAGAGTAGAATAGAAGCATATTAATGGAGTGGGTCACTTTTACACAGCTGCTATTATCAATTTGCTTGGTTACATTAGCTGTGCAAAAAACTCTAATAATTGTACTAGTGGCTGTACATGCATAAGATGACTTTTGCTATGGAGTCAGTAAATTAGTCTTCCCCCTTACAGCNTTAAAAATAATCAAAAAATCTGATTATTAAAGACTGAATATCAACCTTGGACTGATGCTTGGGTCCCTTTTAGTGTTTGTGGAGCTGATTTTTGTTTGTAGAAGGCTCAGAATTTGAGCTTGGGGAATGTGGAGAGACATTTTCAAAACTAAGTAGAGATTCTTACACTGAGAAATTTACACTGTTTCTGACCATGGCAAAATGTGCACCAGTATGAAATATTCAAAATAGAATGAAGTGTCAATCTCTGTTAATTTCTGTGAGAAAATAATCCAAATTTCTTTCAGGCTGGACCATTAACCAAAGTGACGATTTGTAAGGACAAAGACGGAAAACCTAAGTCTTTCGGATTTGTCTGCTTTAAGCACAAAGAATCAGTGCATTATGCAATAGCTTTGCTGAATGGAATCCGTTTGTATGGAAGACCAATTAAAGTGCAGTATCGGTTTGGTACGTTTAGTAGTCTCAATGATTAAGTGTTAGTAAATTTTTTATCTTTCTTTTTAATGACTATTTTTGAATCCTACAGTCTTTTACAAAGACGATGATTTATAATTGGAACAAAATACAGTCCATTTTTTCTAAGAAACAAAAACTTCCTGTGGCTTTTGCATAGGGAAGGATTCAGTGTTCGTATTTTTTGTTTACTAAGAGAATACAACAGGTTGGTTCAGAACAGCATGACTTGCAAGATTGCATTTAGGAATCAGGATGTGACTTTAACTTGCAGTCTGGCAGGGAAAGTTGATTCAGTAAGTGCAGCAATTATCAAGCTGTTTGATACTTTTTATACTACAGCCACAGAGTTATCAGAGCTGTTGTTTTAAGTGCAAGGGATTGTAGTTCGAAGAAGATAGCCAAATCAGAGTCACATTCTTCATTTTATGTTTATGAAAATAAACCTTTTAGAAAGCTAATGATCAGGCAGCATGTGTTACCCAAACATTAAGGTCTCATGCTCCCACTATGCACCGTGCCACTCCTTACTTCAAAGGCTATGCAGGGCAGTTGCTGGGTTTAAGTAGAATGGCTGAGGTTCCTGAAATCAGAAGCACCTCCTGTGCCTGTAACGGAATTGGAATTATTCCATTCGTGGTTAATTCAACAGCCTTGATTTATGCTTCTGTAAGTGAATAAATGATAAATGAACGTTTTCAAGTAGTAAAATGATGCTATAGATTATCTGCCATAAAATGGCACCTTGCCTTTATATACTACCTTAGATACACTAGCACCTTACAGATGACACAGAACGCTTTCTGTGTTTTTAACTTGTTAATTGAATAGTCGTAACTGAATAGTCATTATGCTCTTGTCTTATTTACAGGGAGTTCTCACTCATCAGAACTAAACAGCCCTACACATGGTTTTGAGAACTATATTGACTTATATTCACCTTCATATAGGTAACAAAGATCACCTGTGAATGAACTGTATAATTTTAAAAACAATCTTATTAAGAAAATTAGTTGATGTGGTAGAGCAATCTTCAGGCTTTTCATTAAAACAGCTGTTGCATGCTTTAATTGCATCCTTACTGATGACCTGCAATTTAACATTTGGTTGTTTAGCTTGTCAAGAGGTTCAGTTAGCTTGAATCTTCCATTCTTTATGTGTTTCTGCAAGATACAGGACCATGAGAAAATATTGAAATATGGTGTTTGTACTAACAACGTTTGCAGTTCTTAGGGGAAAAAAATCTGACAATGGAGATAATCTTTTTAAACGCCACTGAGTTTGTATCTGTATTTCTTGTGTGTACATGTACAAGCAGCTGTCATGCACAAATGAATGCACAGGTATAAACCTGCTATAATGGAAGTCTGAACACCCCAGATTCAGTATTTTTCAATGTTTCAACATTTTTATTTACAAATGTGACAGAGCTCTCTGTGGAAGCTAAACTCCTATGGTGAAATCCAGAACTCCTTTGCATCTGCACTTAAGTACATGTGAGGATGAGTCATTAATTGAGCCTTTGGGTGTATTTTCCTTGTTTTATCAGTTTTTTCATGGAAGTTCAGTTCTTAATATCTCAACTCTCCTCTTGAATATTCTCATTATAGCCTAAGAGTTAAGTCTCAGCGCTCTGGTAAGCAGTATGTGCTGGACATCTAGTCTTTGTACGTTTGCTTGTTTTTCCTAGGTATCAAGAACCTTATGGGAATCGTCCATTTCCTGTTACTCCTTTTCCAATGAACAACAGTTTACCTTATGAATACTCAGGCTTTCAAAAGATGGTAAGTTTGTGTTAAAAGCTAAAAATTTGGGAGCTTTTTTATGCATTTGAATATATTTTGCATTTCTGCAAACAGCAGTGCTTATTTAATGTCTCAAAATGTGGTTTAGGCTGTTAACTTTGACAGTGTTAAGTCTATTTATTCTAGCATTTAAAGGTACTGTAATAATAGGGCATCTACCAAACCAAATTATTTTCTACTGCAGGAATGTCTTAAAAGGTGTATAGCTTAGGGAGGCTAAAAATGTCAGTCTACAGATGGAGCTGTCTCTGGTACTGTGTTCCAAATGAAGCCCCCTTCGTGAGACAAGCTAACCTAGTAAGATTACAACCATGCAAGCAATAGCTTCTTTACGTACAGCTAATTCAGTTGGGGATCCTCTTAGCTCTTCTACTCAATGCAGAAATGCCCAGCAGAAGTTTGAAATGTTCTAAAACCACACCTAAAACTTGCCCAACAAATCACCACTGCCCATGTTGGGGCAACAACAGTTCTGAGGGTTTCTGGCCTAAACCTTTACATGCCCCTGCAGTTCTCACATTCATGATTTACTTTCACAGCAGCAGACAGTGAAAGTCTGCTAGCAGTAGACCCGTATCCCGCTCCTAACAGACTCAAGCACACCTGGCCATTCTTGTCCTAATCTCTTTTGTCTGAGATATTCCACAAGGCAAAGGAACCGGGCTCTTCAGCAGGTAACCTGTGGGCCAAACCCTACTCACTAAACTCATCATGGAGCTTCTGAATCGATGAGTATGGTTCTGAAGAAACCCAACATTTCATGTGAGGTACCAACTGTGGACAGTACTGCTGCCACCCGGTCTGATTGGGGAACGGCCAGCCCTTTGTAACTGTAGAAGGGGCGAAGTCTGGTTAGATTACTCGAGCTAGCTGCAATCTAAAAAGGGAAACAGGGAGGGTCTGTTCCTTGTTGCACAGATATGGTGGTGGCCTGCCTCCCCTCTTCCCAGGCAGTGCCCTCAGAAGAGCCGGTGCTTGCACAAACTTTCTCGTCCCCTCCGCTGTGGCTGGAAGGCTCGGGAGCGTACCATCTCCCCTGTTGTGCTCGCCGATAAATCCACTCCTCAGTAACAATGCAGTACATAAGCACCGAGAGACCAAACTTGGCAGACCAGCACACACAACCAACTTCATCGCATTTTCTGCTCGCTAGGAGGGATGGTATTGCAGTATGTCTCCAGTGACAGTTTGTTGCAGCTTCAGCAAGAAGTGATCTCGTCACATGTAGGCCTTCAGGCATCTACTTCACCTTGACTTGTGTGAGCCAGGCAGGTTAATCACTCGGAGTCTGCCTGCACATACAACATACTCATTCATGCTCCCCATCATTCTTCCGGTTACTACCAGTCAGTAGAAAGCCGCTCTTTTCTGACCTTTGTAATTCTATTTCTGTATTTGGGCTGTGCATTTTGTATGAGAGGGACTCTTGAGACACTGTAGGGGCTGTAGCAATAAGATGGGCACTTACTGCGCTGTTCCAAGTGCTCTGACCTATGGATTCACTATAACTTGTTGGAATGCCTTGTTCCACATTAACTTTAAAATTAGTTAAACCAGATTAACAAATTACAGATGTGCATGTCTTTACACTAATAGGCACTGCAGTTCCAAATGTTTATAAAATACATAGTTGAACAAATGAAAGGAATGCCATGTTTGATTACCTTACACAAGGACTAACTGGCAGTTTAATCTTAAATCAGATTACGTCTCTGTTCTAACTTTGCCATGAAAAAATTGTCTACTTTTTCCAACTACACTAGTTGATGTAATAAAATATATAAGCTTTGTTCTCCAACATTCTGTGTTATTTTATAATTTATCAGTATTTTCATTGTATAAGCCATAATGCATGCAAAATTAAACTCTTCAGAACTTCCTCTTTACAGTGTTAACAACTCAAGTTTCTGTTTCTCTAGATGAACCATTTTTTAGCACAACAGTACACAGGATGGAGTCCAATGGGTCAGCAATTTCCTCACTATCAGATGACTGCACCACTGCCTTCAAATTTATCCTTTTCTCCCTGTCAGAATCAAGCTGCAAATTTTAAGTCTGCACAGAGTTCTTCTGAATGGGCCCTGCCACATTCAACTGACTGTGAAGTGTACCAGGTGGATGAAAGCACCTCCAAAAGAAAGAGAGAACAGCAAAGTTGTGACAGTGACACTAGTACTGAGGATGAAAAAATGAGAAAAAGGGATCGTGACCAAAAATACAAGCAGCACAAAGCCAGGAAAAAGACACATTAGTACTATGTAACTGGATTCAACTTTTTTTTAATTATATTTGCTATTTTTATTTGAGAGAAATTTAATCTTTCACCTTTGCACTTTATTAAAATAGGAATGTTCAAGAGTTGTATTATTTTTGAAATGTGTTATGCATAAAGTATACTGACACTTTGTTTAATGTCAACCTATTTAAAGAGGAAAGTACTATTTAATGTATAGGAAACAATTAAGAAGATAAAGTTTTCCTAATAAAGGAAGAAAACTAGTTGGTTCCTCCACCTCCCAAGAATCATGGAAGGCTATTATGTCACTAATATAGAAACTTTATGAAAATACATAATTTCAGCCACTCATGAAGCACATGTATTGCTTCCATCACTTACAGAATGTATTTTTGTGAACGGTGTAAGAATTTTCTGGAGCCATTGAGGAAATGAGCGGGCTAGAAATTCTAGGTGTCACATCAGAGATGTGCTCATCACTGAAGCATCAAAACCTGTAACTTTTTTCTGATTTAGCTCTGCTGTTACTTTCGGTTAGGATCACCTTGTATGGGTATTGGAACTGGTCTTTTCCAGTAGCAAATTTGAGGTAAAATGCAGGCATTTGTACTAACTACAAGACTTATATATGTATTAGTACTCAAATGAATGTACGTACTTTATGGCTGCAGTTATGTACAGACTAAAACTACATGCATATGTATGCATCTTTCTATAAAGCTACTCTCTAGTGTTTTATTTGCTTATTTGAGAATATCAATGTTCATTGTAACAAACGGATGAAAAATTTAATGAGTATTTCATCTAACTGATAGCACAAAAGCATGAGTCAGTGGAGTTAGTACTACCTCTTAAGAAAAGTTTTTTCCTTATTTAGCAGAGGAAGAATAAACTATCTCATATTATAATGAATCAAAGTAGTCTAATGACCTGTTTTTTAATCATTCACAACTGTCACCAACAACCTATAGACGTATACAGAGGTATTGTCTTATACAATACCAAGTACAAGTGAAACACTGTTAAGATCCTGTTATATGAGAAAGCAAGACAGTTAATTGTCAGCTATTTAATACTGCCTAAAGTTAAGTCTTCTGTTCAGACCAGTTGTACGCTTCAAATTGAACCTGACAGTAAGAAAGGATTTTAGTTTTATTAAACTCAGTTTTCTTGGTTATAATGTTGGGTTGCTTGAAAGGAATACTTTTAATCCTTACACTAGTATTGAGAAAGAATATCCAAGTTTACTGGTTTAAAGGTTATGTTTTACAAGCCCAAATGAGTTTCTGAAATGGAAAAACATTTAGCTTGCAACAATTTCTCTTCTGTCTGATAAGATAAATCACAGCTAATAAAATCACTTTCTCAATACACTGCTTTATAACTTCCCAAAGGAATTACTTCTTTAGCCTAAGAGAAACTCCTGTAACGCCACAGTATGGCACCCTTGAAATGTCATTAGCAACTGAATTCAACCTTCTCTGGAAAGAACGTCTATAACAAAGGTTTGTGCCTTAAACAAGATTTATGCCTTGTGTTTCAAGAAACTTGCTAAGTCTGCCCAATCCCTTTCCCTTTTTCCCTCTACCCATCCACACAAACACTCGCCCCTTCATTATTTTGGGTTTGTTTTTTTTTTTTTTTTCTCTCTCCCCACCAGTAACTTTAGGACTAAGCTATGTAGATGTAATCTAACTTCTGTTGGAAGATACTGCTAGCATTATATCAGTAAGTCACTGATCACAAAAGTTGCCACAATAATGGAGAAAGTTAACATGTAAAATACACTGGATTTCTTTAAACCTGTTCTCTATGTTAAAGATGTAAATATAATCAAGTAGAGGAAAAATATGTTAACACTGCTTAAGTTAGAAGTGAAGTTCATCAGACCAAAGAAAAAACAGATTGATGCCCAAACCAGAGTTAGCCTACACAAAGAGAGCTTAGTCGGGTCTATGCTAATGTGTCCTTATCAGATTTCCCCAGTGGATAGATAAAATAATCTGGTTTATGCAGATTATTCTATAAGAGGAATGTCAAGGAGGATCATATTGCATATAGCTGATAAAATATCAATACAGTTCTTCTAAAGAAATAATTTTTCTTACCCTCTTTCTTCCCGGTCTTTGTCTTCCTGAGGGAGGTATGGATTTTAACACCTTTCAATATCGTCTTACCTAAAACTCATCAGTTTGTTAAAAGAAAAGCTGGGCACATAGGAATGTGCTAAAATTACTTTAGCCGTAACTAAATTTCTTTTGTACATCTGTTAACTTAAGGCATCACTTTAGTCAGGGCCCCGTCACCAGGACCGACATCATCAATTGTCACCATGTTTAGGGCATAAAATATTGGAAACAAAAAAAAAAAAAACACTTGAGTTTGGCCTTGACCAAATACTTCTTCAACCCCCCATCTGTTTCAATCACTTTTAAAAATTCTTTATTAATATGAAATGAATGTTTCCTATGTTAGTTCTGATTCTAAATTATTGTTATTTTGTCCTGGTCTTTCAACTCCCATGCTACTGGGTGGCCACAAGACCTTGCTTTACTTGCTGTCACATAGGTCTTGCATTTAGACTTGCTTCTCCATATTTTATTATATGGAATGCAGTGCACAGTTATTTCTGTTACAATCTCCCAAACTTTGGACAAATCACTATTTCTGCAGTCAGTGATGCATTCTCATTTAAGGTGGCAATGTGCCAGATGAACAGAAGTCAAAGGGAAGCTGCTGTATTAACTATAGAGTAAAATCAAGATACCGATTTTTATTAACTTTTGGGAAAAAACCCATTATGTTCAGGAAAAAACACCACAGCAATGGAAACTGCTATTGTAGCTTCCTTCCTACCTACCTTTACATTTAAATACTAGTAAGCAAGCTGTATGAAGCCTCCAAAGAGCTAAACTAGAAAGTATTGAGAAGTAACAAAGGTCAAAATTGACTTATCTGGTATGTGATCTGCTGGAGTTCCCAGTGCTGCAGCAGCCCGTTTCCAGAGACAGGCCGGAGTTTCGGCTGCCAGTCCCAGGTGGAGTAGGTCTGTGGACAGTGAGCATGCACTTTCTAAGTTTTAACCGGAAGCATTTTAAGTAGGCTCTGTTCAGCAGCAATGGCACTGCAGCGCTCTGGTTTGAGTGGGGGACACAGCTGGTGTCACGAAGCAGCTTGCTCCGTGGGCCCAGTTCCGAGGGGGAAGTACTGGTGTCATTTGTCATTTTCTGATGCGCTAATAAGGTTCTGGTAGCACATATCCAGCTAAAAGCTAATGAAGAAAAAAAAATAGGTTTTTTTATATGTTTCATCAGAATATAGGATGCATGCACACCACCACACACTGTTCCTTCTCCTACCCTCTGAATTTCGATAGAATAGAATCACAGAATCATTACGGTTGGAAAAGACCTCTAAGATCATCAAGTCCAACCACCAACCCAACACCACCATGCCTCCTAAACCATGCCCTGAAGTGCCACCTCTACGTGTTTTTTTTAACTCCTTGAGGCCATTTCCTCTCCTGCTATCACTAGTAACTTGGGAGAAGAGGCCAACCCCCACCTGGCTACAACCTCCTTTCACAGGTAGTTGTAGAGAGTGATAAGGTCTCCCCTCAGTCTCCTTTTCCCCAGACTAAACAACCCCAGTTCCCTCAGCCGCCCCTCATAAAACTTGTTCTCCAGACCCTTCACCAGCTTCGTTGCCTTAAGCTTGCCCTTTTACTTGAATGCAGCCCCCTAGCACAACACACACCGCGCCTATCATTAAACGCCACCAACCAGGCACAACCCTCAGGCGTACCGTGCCCTCGGCGGCTGCAGGTCGCCTTTTAGGGCACGAAGTTCCCTCACCCCA
>WEKW01005888.1:3360-19420 GCA_013389905.1 Sula dactylatra | reverse complement strand
GGGGGCGCCCCCGGGGCCCCCCCCCCGGCCCCCCCCCGCCTCTAACGCCTCTTCCCTCGCGCCGGGGGGGGGCAGCCGTGAACGGCCTCCGCCGGCTGCCCGAGTACGCCCTTCGGAGCCGTCGCTTTGGGCGGGAGCCATGGCCGCCTCCCCTGGAAGGCAGAGCGGTTGCCACGAGCGCCCGACTCCCACCGGCAAGAAGGTGACACGGCGGCAGCTGGGGGGAGGAGGCGTTATGGAGGGGGCTGAGGGCGGGGCACCGCTGCGCCGAGGCCCGCGGCTGCACCGGCGTCCGCCGGCTCCCTCTGCCGCGCCAGGGGGCTTCGAACCCGATCGATGGCACGTAGGTTTTGTACCAGGCCTGTGTCAAAAAACCCTGCAGCCAGGGGCAGGTGATATGTCCTGGGACGCATCCTTTGAAGTGCTAAGGAGGGAGTAATCTTTAGGCCGGGGTTTCTGTCAGTATTTCTTACAGTTCTTAAGGAAGTAGGGGCTGTGCCACGGGTAGGAATAGGAGCAGGGTCTGGGCAGGGAATGTTCGTGCCCGCGTTCTTCAGTAGTAAAAAACAATACTTGAAACAAACGACGCTGTTTGGATGTGAAGTTCAGAAATCATAACGGACAGTGGCAAATCTTTACATCTGATAGTGAGGGGCAAGTAGATGCGTAAGAAGATGCGTTTGTTACAGAAGCTTGTTGTGTACATATTTGTTGGGTATTTGTTTCTTGGATTATCGTTTCATCATTTGGCTTTTCACTGAAAGTACCAGAAAAATTGGTGTGGAAAATACACAGGATCTCAGAGCACCTGCAGCGTACCTTTTTGATAGCTGGTTTTTTTGCACCACCTACCGAAAAGAACTGTAACTGCATCTTTTGTTAGAAATTTTAAGATGGTAGTTACTGAGGGACAGAATGTACTCCCTAGGTGTGCTGAAGTCAGGAAGTATGGGAGAGGTCATATTTGTTTGCCTCTATTACACATATCTCCAATGACTTATGAAATCGGCAGCAGTGCACAAGCCTCCTATTCTTCTCCTCCTTTATGTGTACAGTACATGTTAGTAGTACTTCATCTCTTAAGGTCTGAAAGGAGTTTGCTGTTCTTTAGGTATTAGCAGTTGAAAGCTTCCAATAGCTAGGTTTTCAAATGCGACAAAAGAAACCCACAGGATTTTAACTGTCAAAAATTGAAGGAAGGTTTGTTTGTATTGGACACAAAATTACCGAATAATAGAATATCTCAAGTTGGAAGGGACCCATAAGGATCGAGTCCAACTCCTATGCTTTACTGTTGGTGTGATCATACTCTAGGGTATGTATAAACAGTGTAAAATCAAGCTAAGGCGGTGGTTAATATCCTCTTACAGCAAGTTAATTTATTCTAGTAAGTCATGAGACTGTAGATCTCTTTCATTCTTCATACCTTGTGTTGGAGTCTATTGCCGGGAGAAGGTAACAGGCAAAGAATTGTAAGTATAGACCTTACTATAGCTCAGAATTAAATAGCTCTTAAGAACTACATGTTTGGTAAAAGAAAAAAAAACATTTTTTTCCTCAGTCTTTCAAGTAACATTGCTACTTTTCCTTTTTTCTTTTTTTAAACAGAAGCGCAGCCCTGAAGAAAATGTTTTTTTCTTAAGTAAATTAACATATTCCTGGTTTGGCAGGTGAGAATTTAATAAACTGCTTGTTGATGTTCATTGGTGCTTATGGGATTACAGAGCAGGTACTTACATTCCACACCATCATTCTAGCTTGACCCAGAGCCTGAGCCTGAGATTGGTGTTAGCTTTTTGTACAAAAATCAAAGTTTACAACTTTCAGAGATTATATTAAAATATTTTGTGGAGCATTGTTTATACATAGTAACAGTTATTTTGTACATTATCTAATGGCATTATTTAAAACATTAATATTTTGATAACTAAGCACAATGTTCGTGTCACAATAGACAATATTTTTAGACAGCGGGATATAAAAAGCCAAATTAGGCTATCCTCTTTTTATTTATTATCTGTCTGTGTAAAGTTTGGCAATAGACAAAAATTAAAATAAGGTTTCCTTTATACTCCATATAGTGATACAACAATCCGCTGAATCTCTGGGAACAAAAATTCAGTAGTACATGTAAGGTATTTTCCATGTAGCCAACTTCATGCTTGCTTTCTTCCCTCTTTCATGGCAGGCCGCATGTTATTACTGTAGATCACCTGCTCATGAACACCAATAAAGTCCCTCTGCTTCTTGGGAAATTTTCCACTCAAAAATAGGAACTGAAAGCTCAACTACATCAAATCATGCAGCTTCCTGTCACTTAACATTTTGGGTGTTATTTCAAACAATTTCATGTGTTGTATCTTGTGACCATTACTCATTTTTAACACTTTTCTTTTTTCTTTTTTAAAAATCATTTGAGTCAGACATATGCACCTCAAGAACCTAAAAGTGAGAAAAAAATTTCAAGACTATTGTAACTATTTCTTGCTTTATTCAATATTATTAATTTTAAGGAAAAACTGAAAATGGTATTTGCTATTAATAAGCTGAGACAAAACAATCAGATTGTTTCAAGGATTCAGAGTATTCAGTTAAACTCTGGCCCTGTTGAAGTTGGGAGTCCACCATCAGTGTCAGAGTAGCTGTGTTTTTTACCAGTCCTTAGATTCTACACCATAAATAAAAAGTTTCAGTTTTTCTAGAAAGTTATGCAGTATACGAGTGCAGCGCTTCTATATGACATTTATTTGTTCATTATGTCACAATGTTCACCCAAATGTTCGAGCTATGCTATCTTTTGTATTTTTTAATGAATTCCACAATGTTTAACCAAAGAAGAGGGACAAGAAAAGGATTTCAGTTCTACTCAGTGAGAGCTTGTTTAGCTATGAAATAACAAACTGGATATGATTAAACTAATATTCTGAACATGAGGTATGCTCCCTCTTTCCAGTCACAAGCAAACACAATAAATTATGGCTAATATATACTTGCCTTAAGTGCTTGTAATCTAAATGAGGAAGTCTGAAATTGTTTTATTATAAACCCATAATGCTATATTATGTTTCTTTAGAATTCAGGCAATCTGGAGATTACAGTGGGAAGGGCATTTGGTAAATCTGTTTATCCTCTGGCAGCAGTGAGTTCTAGCACTGAGATGAGTTATGCAGAATTCTTAAACAACAATTCCCACCCAAGTACCAAATGGTCTGCTTCCCTCATCTGTCTCAAAAGCTGGCACTCTTAGTGAGGCGCTGTGTTATTTTTGCCTTAACTTATCAAGCGTAAGGCAAATTCACTTTGCATTAATGTTACAGCTTTAGTAGATGTTTAGGTGGCCCTTGGGGACAGTGAGGTCCACTCCCACCAGAATTTTACAACCTCCAAAAAAGTGTCTCTGAGTCTTATTTTCTGTCCTGTGATAATAAGCACAATGGCACACGCATTAGGCCCAAACGCAATGCTGGCACTGACTGGCACAGGGATGAACACTGGAAGTGCTCACTAGAGAAGGCAGACGCTGCACTTGTGTTTTAGCCCTCAGGGAGGGAAATCCCCACCAGCTTGAAAGCATTAGAGCTGCCGTTGACAGGACCGCACTCCAGTGTCTACGCATGTGTCTCTGGTTGATTCCTAGATATTTGGGACTTCCTTCAAGTTGGGGACCATTGTCAACATTAGTCTCTTTGCATTTTCACTACCTCAGAAATGGTATGGCATGGTTTGCTTTGAGTTGTTATAAATCTGACATGCTCATCAAAAATTCCAAATAATCTATTGTTCTTTCAGACAGAATTCCAGTAGGTTCAGTGTATTCATCAGCCCTATTTTGCCATTTTAAGACCACACCAAACGTGGTTTTGTTGACACTTAAGTGGGTAAAAGCACTTTGTTAAAACAAAATTTTAACAGCTGAAGATCTACTGTAAGGAAACTTCTATTGTACTTCTGCTGAAACCCAGTAGTTTGTTACCTTTGTTAAAGATGAGTCACAACATAATGCAGTCTTGTGATAGAAGAGGTATTTCATTCCAGATCACACGAGTAAGTGGATAAAGATGCCTCACACATTTGTTTATGAAATAGTATATTTTCCTATAAAGAAATACGGGATCAGAAATGTAGACAGATTCTGAGGTACAAAGGTTCCTCAAAATTTTCTGTTCAGGTGTGACAATCTGCTTGGGCTCTTCTTACTTCAGGTGAATTTCAGTGTATTTAGGGTGTCTGTAGGTATGTTCCACTATTTAGTCTGTAGCCTTTATAGGATTACATACATTATTTTGATTATAGAGTTTATTTATATACACTAAATGATATCATTAACTTTTTGAGTCAGTAGTTCTGCCAGTTTTGTCTGCTGTATTTCATGCAGTCTAAATTCATTGCTTTCTTTCAGACTAATATCTACAGGCTATAAGAAGCCATTGGAGAGGGATGACCTGTTTGAACTGAATGAAAATGATTCACCATACAGCATGTGTCCTAACTTTGAGAAGCAATGGAGAAAAGAAATCCAGAAGTCTACCACAGGATTAAGAGTAGCTATAATCATGTTGTTTATTGAACAGCCTTTGTAGATCACAAAGGCCCCTCAGTGTTGTGATCAGTGATCTCTAGTGTGGCTGTAGGATTTTCTAAATAGTTTAAGTTCAAACCTATCTCTTAGAAAACTATCCAGTTACATTTTAGCACTTCAGGTGATATGGAATCTACCGTGAGTTTTACTTTGGTGATTAATTACCATCTTTGTAAAAACTGTCAACTAATTTCTCTCTGAACTTGTCTGTTTCCCAATGTCTTATC
Source organism: Sula dactylatra (assembly GCA_013389905.1). NCBI lineage: Eukaryota > Metazoa > Chordata > Aves > Suliformes > Sulidae > Sula > Sula dactylatra. Next base: position 14,614 of record WEKW01005888.1, on the reverse strand, counting down.
TTTGCATCTGTATTTCAGATAAGTAGAGAAGTTCGTTATCAGCTTTCTTATCAGTAGACACTTGGGCTTACAGAACACACAAAACAGGCTTCAGTTTTCTTTAAGAATATTGAGTTTTACAAGTATTTTGGGTTTTTTGCTTGAATTATCCTGTGTGATTTTCATGTAAATCCTTGACAGTTTCAGTCACAGTTATTATTTTGTCGTTGTAGTTAAAGTGCACTAGGAGCTCTGTAACCTTAGAAAGTCCACAGGAGAGAAGACCTAACCCTGTACACCCAGTAAGAGTGTGGCTTTTGGTTTTTCATGAAATACTGAGAAGAAGGGTCATACAGAGTCTGACCTTACTGCATCTCTTCAGTATTTTTTATATCTATTTGTAGATTTGCCCTTTCTTCCACTGATGGTATACACACCAAACCCCTTTCTACCAAAGCATTCAAACGTATTTTTCAGTAAGGGTAGTTTTTAATTCAGATACTGTTTTTATTATTCAAGTAGCCTGTAAAAAATATCCTGTCCTTCGTCTCTGTGATAATTAAGAAAGGCTAATGCTTTTATGTGAGCCCTTGTAAGAATATTTGCAATTGTTTGAGACAAATTCAAACTGAAAAAAATAGTTACTTGACAACTGAAAACAGGCTGAAAAAACAGAAGGGTTATTCAACCTTAAATATAAAGTGGCTGTAAGCCTGCTATAAATGATAATACATTTATATTGAAGCTTGCCTTTTGACAATTAGCCAGGTTAAATAAAATGAGACTTCATTTCTTACCCCAAAGATTTTCTTCTAGCTGTAGGAAATGCGCTTTTTCAGGTCATAAGTACAGTGATGGCTTTAGATGGACAATCTAATATTATATATTTTATATTTGTAAATGTGAGTGAACTTCAAAAATAAGTTTTTCTCTTACCTCTGTACATATTGTTGTAATCTTGCAGGCTTCTTACATCAGAAGAGTGCTATTTAAGAGAACAAGTTTCCATAAACCGTATTTGATTTTGCCATTATGGCAAACATTTAAAGTTTTATTGATTAGAGTTGCATTTCTGAAAGTTATAGCTGACATTCTGGCTTTCGTGAGTCCACAAATAATGAAGTAAGTTTCTAATGTGTTTCTCTTTATGTTCAGAGAGTTACAGTAATAATAAAGCTAAAGGGTTACCGATATCGAAACCAAACTAAGCAACAGCTTAGATGTGTAAAGATTTTACTCCCCACCCCTGCCCTACTGATTATCTGAAAATGATCTAATGAGGGAATGCTCAAAGAGATCTGGAATTTCTTTGACAAAGGACTGAGACAAAACCAGTAGAAGTTCATTTTCACAATATTGTATTTAAGTATTTAATATACATAAATATAAAATCCAATGTTAAGAAAAATGGAGTGTCAAGATATTTAACTTGCCTGGTTTTTTGTCAATATTTTTCTATCTCTATTTTTAAAAAAACAAAATATATATCTACAGCTTCGGCATTTAATGGAAAACTGCAGTGACTATTGTTATCATGTTGTTGGTACCATGAGGTTGATGGAAGTGGCTTTTAGAAATCGTGCTTACCACAAAGGTGTAAAGAATTTATCAAATACCTATATGTTTATAAAGAAAATAGTTAATGAACAGAATTATTGTTAACCTCCAATCTATTCCCCAAATCAGTGTAATCCTGAACAAAACTGCTAACCATAAAATCTGTTTGAAGACATCAGAGTTGCTGGTTACTTAAGATAACCTTTTACTAACACAAAAATAAGAATTTTCCTCTAGATTTTTTTTCTCTCTCACTTTCATGGTTGGTAGTTGCAACCTTTCAAAGTACAAATATCTGGTTAATTTTTTTCTTTTTTTCTTTGATGCCATTCTTTATTTGTACTCCATTGTCAGTGAAGTCAGCCATAGCACATTCGTGTTGAGAATAGTATTTGAGAATTGTTTCTAAACTTACAAATTGGAAAACACAGATAAGACCTGCCTTTTTTTAACATCGTATTTCTTTCTGACCTTCCACCTATCTGGATCCAAAATGGACTTAATTAAACAAGTTGCCAGTATGTCAGTTTATTCAACTTTTTATTGTTGGTTGTTGACTTAATGCACAGAATTTAAAATTTATTTTCTTTCATTTTCAGAGCAATGATAATGGTCAGTGAAAATCATCATAGTTCATCTGGGAGTGGATATGGCTATGCTATTGCCCTGTTCTTTGTAGTTCTCTCACAAACTCTTCTCCATCAGTTATACCAGCGTAACAACCTGCTTACTGCAGTCAAAATCAAGACTGCAGTTGTTGGTCTGATATACAAAAAGGTAATCATGTATTCTTCTACTTTTCTTTCAGAACAAAGACTAAAATAAACACTCAGTGTTAAAGGATAATATGCTTACCAGCATGATCAAAACCCAGGATGTTATACAGTGGTGACAGGCTAACAGATTGACTTTATATTTTGATGATTACTTGTTCATAATAATTTGGAATTTCAGCAGCATTTCTATTTTAAGGCTCTAATCCTGAAATTACATACTTTTGTCAGCCACCTGTGCAGACATAATGTTGGAGATGCATGTAGAAACCGAACTCTTCCTATTTTAATTATTGGTTAATTTCCCAAATTTACTGAATGACCTGGGAAAACTTTTCTAGGCTGAATGTCTGGGAAAAAGTATGGATATACGTGATTACTGTTTTTACGATATAGTGGTAGTGAATATGAAAAGCTGAAGTTTGCCACATTGGAGGTTGAAGTTTTCCCTCTGATTTTAGTGAAATTTATTTTCTGTTGAGTTGAATACCTAGTAGGTTCATCATTTTTCAGACATTTAAAAGGCGGCTAACTGCTGTGGAAATCTGTCTATAACTTATCCCACCTTTAATAAGGCATGCTGAGGTGGCAGCATTATTAGCTACAAGAGAGGCAGGTGCTAATAATGTAAAAGTAAAAGCAGCTGTCTGACCTGCCAAACCTAAAAATGTTTACTATACTGTTAATATGTAGCATAAGAGATGAAGCTGGTTTCTCAGTGCTGCACCTTTAGCTTACTTTGTTATGAACATGGTATGCTGGTATTTTTACCGCAGTATTTAGCTATTAAGAACAAGTTAAGGAAGACAAAAAATCCAAATCTGAAATAAATCACTGTCTGTGCTAATTTAAAATACAATCGCTTTTCTCAAGAGAGTCAAACTGATCTTTTCATATAGACTTGTCACGTGTTTGTCTGAACCAGTACACAAAATTTTACTTGTAAGTTGCAAACCAGTTACATAAAGGAATTCATTTTCTCAAGTCACATATCAAGGTACATCAGTATGTCAGATCACGAACAGGGAAACAGGGGCTCCAGCTGGGGTAGGCATGTCTTCTGGCAAGTTTTGACAGCTACATGGTAGAGATACAGCTTCTTCCTCTCTCTGAGTTGATTAATGTGTGCTGGGTCAGGTTGTGCTTTGCACATGGAATGGAAATTGGAGTTGCTGCATCACTGTCTTGTTACACGCAGGAGTTGCAGGTGACACAGTGGAAACGTGATGCACTCGGGGGGCAGGGGGAAGGTGGGGGGTGGGGAGAAAGAGGGAGAGAGAGAGAGAGTTTGTCTGGGTGTCAGTCCCAAGGCACCTGGGACTTGTGGTATCTGCCTGCCACACTGAGATTATACATGTGCTTGCTGTGAAGCCTGCTGTTGCTGGTTCCTCCACTGGGAGGTTCTAAACTAGGCCAAAGCTGAGGCTTTCTGACCCTTATTGTCCTTTTAGCTTGATTTTTGTGACCTCTGTATTTTCTGGTTGCAGGCCTTAACTTTAGCAAATTCCTCTCGACAAAACTATACAACTGGGGAAATTGTTAACCTGATGTCAGCAGATGCTCAGCAACTCATGGAGCTAACTGTAAACATCAACCTGTTGTGGTCAGCACCTTTTCAGATCATCATGGCTGTTGTCTTTCTCTGGAACGAACTTGGCCCCTCAGTCCTAGCAGGTGTAGCAGTGCTTCTTTTGGTTATACCTATAAATGCGCTCATTGCAGCCAAAGTAAAAAGACTGAAGGTGAGATATTGAAATAAGCATAGTAAGGAGAGGTTGTCATAATAGAGGAATGAAGGGGACGGTGGTAAATTATGCATGTATAAGAATACTATTGACACATCTAAATTAAACCCGAATAAACAACACCAAGCCACAGCTGTTTTTCGTTGAGGGGAGAAGCATAACTGTAGTAAGAAAGCCATATGTTTGATGGCTAAACTAGTATTTACGTTGGATACCTAAAATTTCATTACACTGAAACAATACTTTTGTATTAGTAAAAATTACTGTATGACTCCATTTAGGAAACAGCTATGTTTTTGCGTATTACATGAGTTAATTCCATTAAATAAGGGATTTTGTAAGATTATGGCCCTCTTCCACTTGTATTATTCAGGCTAAGCTGCTCACTCAAATTTAGCACCTTCTCCTGAGATTATGGGAATTCCCATAGAGGTACTGTGTGTGTGTTCTGACTTCTTTTCTGCTTCTCTGATGCTACCGTTCTCTTGGCACTGTATCGCCTGTTACTGTGACAATTTCTGTGAGCTCCACCAAAAAATAAATACTACAACCCTAAGTTTTGCATTGCTATCAAGGCAATTATTTGTTTCTGTCTTATTTGGCCTTTGGTGGTGCAACCTGCAATGAAGACTCTGGGTCTCCACTGATTCTTCTGTAAGGCTGTGACAGTTCAGGGACATTGAAAAAAGCCCAAAAAACTCTCTCACCTCTTCTGCAGGTGAGGTGCAGCAGCTACATATGCACTTAGATCCCTACTGCAATATGAGAGGTGGAGAAGAAATGCAAAGGACAATAAAATAATTCTGTCTAAAAGTTTGCAACTTGTTGTTGTATTTGAATAAGACACAAAATATTAAAGAGGCTGTTAATTAGTGTTTTAGAAGAGCCTGAGTATAGCATAGGAGTGAGAAGAATTTCTGTATTTCTTTGATTGGTTCTTTCAATAACAATGTATTAATCAGTAGCAGAGGAAACTATTTTCCTAACTCCTGTATATATACATATATATGTATACAGTGTTTTATATCCATATAATGTTATGTACATATTCGTGTGTGTGTATATAGTGTTATACTATATTGTTACTGAGTCTGTATTTAGCTGCTTAGTGATTTTGAAGATTAAAACCATATTGTCATTCCTGAACAGCATGGAAACTGGAAGCCTGTTAGTTCAATGGGAAGAAAAATAAAAAGGACAAAAATTGAAATGCATTCTTTAAGATATTTTAGGGGGAAAATGTTATTTTAATGTATTTAATCCTTTGTCCTATCTAATGAATTTTTTTACTACATGTATATCTGAAAATGGTATAACTGCAGTGCTAGTGTGTTTTTCAGCAAGGTAAAAATAGCATAAAAGGTATTTATTGCCTACAGTACACTGCATATTTTACTTTCCAAATTGTTTTGCTCATTGAAGAGTGAAAACATTGCTGTCTTTTAACCAGAAAAGCCAAATGAGGTATTCGGATCAACGAGTCAAGCTACTAAGTGAAATGTTACATGGAATAAAGGTAATTCCACAACTAATAAGGGATTTGGTTTTTTCTGTTAGGTTGTAGAGATGGAAAGTAAGTTATTTAAAAAACTAAGGTTTTATGAGTAATATTTCAGCTGATAATGATAAAAGTTTAAAGAGAAAACGTTTTAATGTAATGTGCTTAAAGCATTTTTGGAAAATATTTACTGGTTTAATTTGATTTGAAAAACTTACTGTCCATGAAGCATTAATTTTACTGCAACATTTTTAATGAGAATGAAAAATATTTTAATAGGTGTCTGAAAACCTTTAGCAGAGTGAAATTTTTGCACAGAAGAAAAGCGCTTTTAAAAGTTGTCTCATTTTTTTTATTTATCCTGTTTTGAAATAAACCAGCTCATCATTTATGATACATAAGGGACAAATTGAAATCTGAAGAATTAAGAGTGATTAGAGTATATCTTCCAGAAGAAAAACTGAATTTTGAGTTATCTCAGGTCTTGCTTTCATTTGTAAAACATCCAAATTTTTGTAGTTTGGCATTGCTGGATATTTGAAAATGACATTTGGAGCTTAAGCTTATTTTCTGAAGCATTGTCACTGCTTTTTTGTTTTATTAAAATATGTTTGTTTGATTGTCTAGATCCTCAAACTTTATGCATGGGAACCTGCATATCAAAGGAAGGTTATGAGCATTAGAGACTATGAAATGGATGTTCTGAAGTCATCTGGGTATCTGGCGACTTACTCCATGCTAACATTGGCGTGTATTCCTTTTATGGTTTGTTTTATAAAAATATTAATTCATGCAGGACTGTTTCTCACGTTTCCTATTGCTTTAGTAGCTGAATGGTTCACAAATATTGCCTTAGTATCTCAAAACATTAAATTTATCGACACAATATATTTGAATTTTCAGGTTCTAATAGTATGTATATATGTATATGACGGCAGAAGAATGAGATTATGAATTGACCAAGTTTTTAAAGACCTCTGTTAGAAAGTCAGAAACCAAATTCAAAGCACCTGAATCTCATTTCACTGTTTTAATCATCCTGTATCTATTGCATAGAAATCAATTATCTTCTTTGTACTCCTCCTTTATTAATTTGTAAGGGAATGTATTTTTGATCTGTAATTTTTAGCTGCCCCTTCTCAAACACTAAACCTCTAAATACATGAAAAAGAAAAAAAAATATGAACTGAATTCATCCTAGCTTTGTTTCAGTGGAATTCTGTCAGGAATGTATTCAGATCTTTGCGTCTTTAAATCTCACTGTTAAACTCCATTGGAAAGTAAATGGAGACTTCAGGGCCGTGGGACAACTGGTTAAGGGATCAGGAGCACAAGTAGTGCTCTCTTTTATCCTTCCAGTTGCAGGGAAAGATGAGGGAGGAAACAGGAGGAGCCAGCAGATCAACACCTGGCTCAGAGCCTGGTGCAACCAGCAGAATTTTGGGTTTTTTGATCATGGGTCGGTTTACACAATACCAGGCCGGCTGGTGACAGACGGGGTACACCTGTCTCAAAGGGGGAAAAGGATCTTTGCACAGGAGTTATCAGGGCTCATTGAAAGAGCTTTAAACTAGATTTGAAGGGGGAACGGGATAAAACCGGGCTTGCTAGAGATAAGTCTGGGGGCAGCACACCAGTGTTTGAGGGATGGTGTGCTAGTGAGGTCCTTCGATCTGCCATCTCAGTGGAGGCAGGGGATGAAGATCCATGTGGCAGTAAAGATGCAAGAGTTATGGAAGTGTTAGAAACCACAGAAGCACCTGAGAATGGTCACATAGGAATTAGGGCTTCTCCCTGCCAAAAGGTGGTGGGATCAGTAGCCCAGCTCACATGCATCTACACCAATGCATGCAGCATGGGCAACAAACAGGAGGAGCTGGAGGCCATTGTGCAGCTGGAAAACTGTGACATAGTTGCCATCACGGAAGCGTGGTGGGATGACTCCCACAGCTGGAGTGCTGCTGTGGATGGCTATAAACTCTTCAGAAGATATAGGCAAGGCAGGAGAGGTGATGGGGTAGCCCTGTGTGTTAGGGAGTGTTTTGATTGTCTAGAGCTTAATGATGGTGATGATAGGGTCAAGTGTTTACGGGTGAGAATCAGGGGGAAGGCCAACAAGGCAGATATCATGGTGGGATTGTGTTAGAGTCCACCCAACCAGGATGAAGTGGCAGACAAAATATTCTATAAGCAGGTGGGAGAACTCTCACAATTGCTAGCCTTTGTTCTCGTGGGGGACTTCAACTTACCAGATGTCTGCTGGAAATACAATACAGTGGAGATGAAACAGTCAGCACAGGTTTATGAAAGGCAAGTCCTGCTTGACTAACCTGATCTCCTTCTATGACAAGGTGACGTGCTTGGTGGATGAGGGAAAGGCTGTGGATTTTGTCTACCTGGACTTTAGTAAAGCCTTTGACACCATTTCCCACAGCATCCTCCTGGAGAAACTGGCTGTTCATGGCTTGGACAGGTGTACACTTTGCTGGGTAAAAAACTGGCTGGGTGTCTGGGCCCGAAGAGTTGTGGTGAATGGATTTAAATCCAGTTGATGGTCAGTCAAAAGCGGTGTTTCCCAGTGCTCAGTATTGGGGCCAGTTCTGCTTAATATCTTTGTCAGTGATCTGGATGAGGGGATTGAATGTACCCTCGGTAAATTTGCAGACAACACCAAGTTGGGTGTGAGTGTTGATCTGCATGAGGGAAGGAAGGCTCTACAGTGGGATCTGGACAGGCTGGATCGATAGGCCGAGGCCAATTGTATGAGGTTCAACAAGACTGAGTGCCAGGTCCCGCACTTGGATCGCTCTCTACAGCTACCTGATAGGAGGTTGTAGCAAGGTGGCTGTTGGTCTCTTTTCCCAGGTTCCAAGCAATAGGACGAGAGGAAGTGGCCTCAAGTTGCACCAGGGGAGGTTTAGATTGGTATGATGAAAAATTTCTTCACTGAAAGGGTTGTCAAGCACTGGAACAGGCTGCCAAGGGAAGTGGTTGAGTCACTATCCCTGGAGGTATTTGAAAGACATGTAGATGTGGTGCTTAGGGACATGGTTTAGCGGTGGACTTAGCAGTGTTAGGTTTGCAGTTGGACTTGGTGATCTGAAAGGCCTTTTCCAGCCTAAATGGTTCTGTGGATCAAACTGAAAACTTCATTAGGGATAAATGACCACCATTAACTTCAGTTACACAAACCAGCATCTTCTAGTGCGTAACTCACAATATGTAAGAAGTAAGGAGCAATATTCCTTAGGAATAGTGAAAGAGAGGATTAAGGCCATCCTTCAGTTTGTAAACTTGATAATAACTGAAATATTTTAAGCAGTGAGTGAGAAAAATGTGAAGTTTGAATTAAATGCAGTGAAAAAATCAACTTATTATTTAGGGCTTTCTTAGGAGTCCTTCTACTTTACAGCTAGTTCAGTTTAGGACTCCTAAACTCAGCAAAAGGCAGAAGAGACCCCATAGGACAGGTTGTTAAATTTACGTTTTTCTGGGTAATTCTGAAGGCTTGAGTATCTGTTGTGTAGGAGCCCAGCTTATTCTCTAGTGACTACTGACTGGATTTTTGAAAAAATTCCAAGTGGTCAAAATAAAAATACCTGCAGTAAATAATTCTATTTTATGTCCAATATCATAACAATAGCAAGAAGAAAGAAAAAAAAAGAGTTAATTTCCTGAAACATCATGTTTTGAGTTTTTTCAAAATGAAGAAATCAGTTCCTCAGATGGGAAAGTGATTTCATAGAGTTTCATATGTATCTGGTTGGGTCAAACACAGTAGCCATGTTTTTTGCTTACTAAAGTTATAGTATTCCTGCACTCAGTATTGCAGCTATGCAATCATTTCCATGTGCAGCAGTTACAGAGTCCCTGTGTACACATGAGCAGAAATGGGATCGTACATCTTTCAAAGGCAAACAAAAATAGTGTCTGTGTATAAATTTTAGTTATAATGCGATTTTGCTTCTGGATATATCTTTTTTATTTTTTTATTTAAAAGGTCTCACTGGCTACATTTGGAGTCTTCTTTCATCTGGACAAAGAGAACGTTTTAACAGCAACTAAAGTTTTTACATCAATGTCTTTGTTTAATATTTTGCGACTGCCTTTGTTTGATTTACCTTCCGTGATCTCTGCTGTAGCCCAGGTAAACATATTACGAACAAGTGCTGTAAAAGGCTGATGTTCATACTCCATCATGTTTCATCTATTTCTGGGAGAGATTAAGTAATTTAGTTATTTTAAGTTACATTTAATTGAGATGAAACTGCATAGTATTTTTATGGAATGAGAAGCATGAAGGCTGTTTAAAGGATGTCTCTCAGTCTTTTAAGTAGAATGAAAATTGGGTAGCACACCTAATTGTGAATGAGCTTTCTGTTTCTCACTTTTCTTCCTTCATTGAACTAGACTCAATTTCTGCTCCTGCTTTCTCAACTTTTCTTCATAGTCCACCAGACATAAAGTATGAACAATTTGGGCTGCACATGTTTAAATCACTCAGCTATTGTGATATATTGGAGCCCTTGGTACCAAGTAGGGGAGACCCATTGTGGACTCTACGATACTGTTTTTCTCAAGGTACCACTGAAGGAAGTAGAGAAAAAAGGAGTAGAGCTGCTGAGGATTCCATGTCAGCAGCATTCAGTCCTGATGGTACACCAGTAGGGTTACCATATGAATTGGGAACTTCTAATTTTTAAAACACTATTATGGGTATATTATATGAGCTGTACTCTGTCACAGCTTGTACACAGCTCAGCTTTTTGTAAGGAAGGGGACAACTGTGAGCAGATATTATGCCTGATTTGATTTCATTTATGCTTAGCATCGTAAGACAAAAACCTTGTCTTTTCCTGAGGTTTACTTCTAATAGCTTAAAAATTAGCACAAGCATATGTTCATCTCACTTTGCCACAGCACATGAGTGATGGACATCTCATGATGCACTCACAGTAAAATGTTGTCTTTCTTCATTATATGAAGAGAGAGTTACTGTGTGCTGGTTCTTTAAAAAAAAAAAAAGCTGAAGTGTTTTCACCACAGGTTTATGAAGACAAACTAATTGAGTCAGAGGAACCAGACATTCAAGGATTAACTATATCTTCTAACATTGGATATGTCAAGCATGCTCTGTTACTTTATAACTACCAAGCAGTAGACCCTCAGGAAAAAAAAATACAGTTATGACTTTAGATTGTTTATACTTTAAGGAAAATAATTTTAAAATACCTAAACACCTTTTTTGTCTCTCTTCAAATAAGTCAAAGAATGTGTCTTTCCATATTATCCAGAACTTTTAAAATATTATTTAAAAATTTAGGGAGCATGGGCTTGTTATAAATATTATATATGTACATTCATCTTGCAGACCAAAGTTTCTCTAAGCCGTTTAGAGGATTTTCTGTGTGCTGAGGATCTTAAGCCTGAGGATGTCAATACAAACTACAGTGGAAGTAAGAAGTAATTATTAATTTTTAATTGGTCATGAGTTTATATGGATGATCATTAAGAAACTCAATGGAGGGGATGGATTAGCAACTCTTTGCTCTTTTTTCTTTACTGCAACAGATCATGCTGTTGGGTTTATTGGTGCTTCTTTCCGCTGGGAAAAAAATGGCCTGCCAGTCTTAAAAGAGTAAGATATTTCTTATATTTATGAGCTCCTTTGGCAGAATGTGATGTCCATAGAGAGACAAAAA
>WEKW01005887.1:460-15719 GCA_013389905.1 Sula dactylatra | reverse complement strand
ACATCTTTATTATTTATTCTGGGGAAGGATTTATGAGCAGCTGAAAAAGAGGACAGAGGGAGAGTAGATTAGAGATCGTATCAAACCCGTATGAGCCAGAATTTCAACCAGTGTGAATCAAACACTGTTGGGGTGGGTGGAGCCCTGCTGTTTTTAAACCATCTGAGGTTCTTCCCCTCAGTAGTCTGAAATTCCAGTCTGAAATTCCAGTAGCATTCAAGAGGTCAAAAGAAGTTCTATTTCCACTGACTTGTGCAGGGCTTAAGCTCTACAACCCCTTTTACAGTTAATACTTTTCTTATGGCTAAGGAAGTATTGAAACACTCTGAGAACGTACAAAAATGTGCCTAGTGCTTTAAAGAGAACAGTTATTGATGATGATTTTCCTGCTGAAAACTGTGGCACAGTTGCTGATGGACTGGCTAGTGATGTCAGTCAAATCTATTGAATGTCACCCACTACTCAAAGAATAAACTGGTCTATTTGCTCTCTCTTGCTGTTTGTCAGCAAAATGGAAAATCGCTGTGCTTGTGTTAAATTCAGTGGAAAAACAAGAGAGTGGAACAAGCAAAATTCACCTAAGATCTTGATATGACCAANTTGATATGACCAAAAGACATGACAAGATGCAGCATAGCAAAATGGTGGGAACTCCTGCTCTAGAACTGTAGGATGGCTGCTTTATTTCTTATCAGCCTTGCAGTGTCCCTCTCTCTTTTTTCAGTCTGCATAAATACTGTCAGCCTGATTTTCCATTGCATTGCTTCAGTTTTCCACTAACATGATATCAAATATAAACCTGCAGTAATGTAGTGAGTCATCCAGCCCAGAATCAGCCACGAGCCCATACGCTGCAGAACACCATGTGAGTGTTAGTAGTGTTGCCTTTTCTTATGCCTAATTTTGCCATAGTTTGCAGATACTTCTGTACTGTTCAGTCTTATCGAGCTTTGGAGATGGTATGCATTGTGAAGAAAACTGTTGTAAGGCAAAGCACCCTGCTGAAGAGCAAATGAGTTTTTGAACTCTTACATCTGTGCAACTCTGCCAATAATTCAGTTGGATGACATCCTACAGGTGCATTATTACTCTTTTCTCTAAGTTGAATAACTTTCTGGTTATCCTAGCAAAGTCACGACTGCATTTACCTGTCAAGTATCCTCATTAGTGGCATTTTTTTGGTTCTTCTAAATCTGATCTTTAGTACATCTAGACATTTATGATCAGGAGGTTTCAGTGGAGCAGCTGTATTACAGAAAAAGATGAAGATATGGCATAGATCTATTGTTTGCCACTGGCAACCTCAGCTAATAAGAGTACAGAGTTCTCATAACAGGAAGTCAGCTGTCATCCATTTTTAGAGGAAAAAAATCCCAAACCCTTGCAATCTTTTTAATCCTTGGTAAAGGGAAGGCTGTAGAGAAAATAATGGTTAGCTGAGTATCTTTTTCTCAAAATATCTTTTCTTCTCCCCTTAGGCAAAAGTGCAGTCTAATTACTACAAGCAGTGGGTGAGAAACATTGCTAGAAAATGTTCAGTTGCACAATTTTCGTATGCTTTCTGCAGTTTGTAAGAGTGGCTTCTTTCACAGAATGTTGTGTGGTCATTTAGAAACAGCTCAGGACAGTCTGGGAAAAGTGTTGGTGAAAGGAACTCCATCTCAAATAGTGATGTGCCGGACTGATGGTCTGTGTTTGAATATTAAATTTACAAAATGCCTCAAAGGCATTTTTGTTGTCTATTTCTAGTTACTCATTCCTCCTGCATAAAACCAAGGGAAAAATGGAAGAAGAGATGATCACAAAAAATGCAAATTCTACAGGCTTCTGCTAAACCATTTGGTTTGTATCCCTAAGGATCTTTGGTATTAAAAAGGAGAGTTGCCAGTTCTGCCAATGTTACTTCAGTGGCATGCAGTAGAATACGTAAAATGTCCCTGCTTCCCACCTTTCTATACACTTTGTGTGCAGGTGAATGACCTGCAGTGATACTTCAGAATTAACTTATCAGCATCATTAAACATAACTGAACAGAAGCTGCTATCATCAGTGAATACTCTTCAGCATAAGAAGGGGAGTAAAATGTATTTCTTTACCATCTCCAGACACTTTTCAAACTACTGTTGTTTAAGTGGGTCTCTTCAAAGCAAGCAAGAAAACATTTTCCTTGATAAAAGAATAATCCAAGCATCAGTGAAGGTCAACTAAAGGTTTCTCACTGACAGTATTGGGCTTGGATTCGACCCCTAATGTACAGTGTCAGGCACGTTAAGGGAATATTCATGTTGTGCAATTATAAGAAACCTTACACTGCTCCCAACTCTACCTTCCCTGTTGAAAGTCATAGCAGATCAAAACTTTAAGACTTCAAAGAATTCCTCTGCTGGCTTGCTTTTGCAGCTCCCTGTTTTGCCCAACTTACCATTATTGAAAATTTCTTTCCAGTCTCCATTCACATTGATCTGGGCTGCTACTGAAGGAGAGACTGACAAGCTTGGAACAGAAGATCACAAAACCAAGAAGAAGAAAGACAGCAAGTCAGCATGAAACTTTCTAGAGGCTAGCACTACTGAGGAACAGGCTGGTGAAGTGGAGCATAGGAAAGAAATCAGGCGTGCAATGGGTGTTAATGTGGGACAAAGTCCCTATTTCTTTTCAGTACAGTATCTGCAGAGGAGAACGTGAATATTGAGGGGTCTGGTTATGAATATGCTTAAGCAAGTTTGCATGAAGTTCCTCCTGCTAAATTAGGGCAAGTACTACAAGCTCAGAGACCTTTAAGTTCTTTTCCGAATATTTGCTGCATTTGACTCACTATGCAGGATTCAATAAAGTAGCTGCTGGATGGCTTGAACGAATCTACAGCTGCATCTATCTGAAACCCACCACTATAAAACAGCTAAAATAAGTGGATCTGAAGATGACTTCTTCTGCAAGATCCAACCAACAGAACGACATGCCTTTTTGTTCTTAGGTTTATGATCTGCTTTTCTTAAATACAACTGAGCTTACATGTTGTCCTGGTTTGGGCTGGGATAGAGTTAATTTCCTTCACTGTAGCTGGTATAGTGTGTTTTGGATTTGGTGTGAGAATAGCGTTGATGTTTTAGTTGACGTTAAGCAGCTAAGTGTTGCTAACGGTGCCTATACTAGTCAAGGACTTTTCCAGCTTCCCATGCTCTGTGAGGTGTAGTAGAAGCTGGGAGGGGAGGGGGCACAGCCAAAGCAGCTGACCCAAACTGACTAAAGGGATATTCCACACCATATGACATCATGCTCAGTATATAAAGCTGGGGGAAGAAGAAGGAAGCGGGACGCTTGGAGTGATGGCGTTTGTCCTCCCAAGTAACCGTTACACATGATGGAGCCCTGCTTTCCTGGGGATGGCTGAACAGCTGCCTGCCCATGGGAAGTAGTGAATTAATTCCTTCTTTTGCTTTGCTTGTGCATGCGGCTTTTGCTTTTCCTTTTCATTATATTATTATTATTACTACTGTTACTGTTTTGCTTTCCCTATTAAACTGTCTTTATCCCAACTCACAAGTTTTCTCACTTTTACCCTCCTGATTCTCTCCTCCATCCCACCAAGGGGAAGCAAGCGAGTGGCTGTGTGGGTCTTAGTTGCAGACTGGGGCTAAACCACAACACATGTGTACACTGAAATCCTTGAAAGCAAATCTCTTTCTGCCCACAGTCCATTTCTAACTACTTTAAAAGTTTTGTTTTGAAAGCTCACAACCCGCTGCCTGTAAAGCTTATAAGTCTGTGTATGGAAGGCCACAGCATTTGTAGGATAGAAATGTCTATTCATGTAAAGTAAACCATGGTATATTTTAAAGGATACTGAATTAAAAAGATATTAAAAGTACCAATATCTGTATTTCTGACGGACATACAGAAACGTACGTATACACATTAAAGAGATAAGTTTAACTAAAAACATGCTTCTTAGGTGAACTTTAAGTTAATTTATTTTTTTATAGCTATCTAATATAGAGCTGTAAGTCAAAATATATCTTATACTGTAGTTCATTGCCCATTGCTGCTACTAGGCCCTGAGCAAATTTTTAAAAAGAGCAACCACATTTTATGAAAAAATGTTCATGCTGTCTCAAAATATTGGACAAGAGTACGAGAGGTGATAGAAATTTACAAGTGTGCTTGTTTTTCCAAGGGATTGTGAAAAAGCTGTTGAAACTTGATCAATTTTTTTTTTTTAGTTTTCATTTGTGTGTCATTCATAATGGGTATTGTTGTTTCTTTTCAATATATTCTGCCTAACACAGAGAGAGCCTGAGGCAGAATTTTCAGTGCCATTACCACACATTTCTGTAGAAATTAGCAACATTTGCTTCATTGCTTTATATACCTGCTATCATAACATCTTAACTAGATAGACTGTTAACAAGGGTCAGTTGTATTTTCACTAGAACTTATACTGAATTTTTGTGGACAAAGGGAAAAGCAATTGGCTTGTTAGGAAAGTTTTAGTGAACTAGTGTTCTGTATCAAAGAAATGTGTTCAGCAACATGAAAATATGCCCAAAAAGCTTGTTTGCAAAACAAGCTAATGTGGAAAAAAATCACATTTCAATTTTTTGAGGGTTATTCTTTATGAATACTTTATAATAAACTTTACTGTCTCAGTGTTCACTGCAGAAACTAAAGATTTTTATATTTCCAGCTCTGTACTGATAAATTGTTATAATGGCACTGGCAAAATAAAAAAAAAATAAAACCAAAAGAAGAAACCATAATGTTGTCATCAATGCTCAAAATTTCAACAGAAAATTGTCAAAATTAGCATTATTTTCTAGAAGTTGTACTCAAAGTTCTATGTGCCAAAGACAGAAGCCTCTGTATAGAGGAAAATATTAACTGGTGATTATAGCCTTGGCTTTCTTTGGGCTTACTCACAGAGCAATCAGGGCACAGGTTTAGAAGATCTGCTTCTGACTGAAACCTTCAAGTCCTGTAGTATTTATACAGCACAGAAACTATGCAGTTCAGCTCCTTGCAGCAAGGAACTGAAGGTACTTGCCCAAACAGTCTCATGACACAACCCTTCATGGACCTCTTTCACTCAGTTGTCTGATCAGCCGCACTTCTGGGCCCCAGGTCACCAGTGTTTGTCAAGTTAAACTCCTCGTGATATTTCAGAGGTCGCGTTCTTGGTTGGGCAATTTTCCTTCTTGCTACTCTGTATATCGCATTTATTCTCTCAGCTTGTTATGCTTAATTGATTTTCTATCCAAGAAGAAAGTTTTGTGATTCTGACCCCATAACAGTCAAGTACACTGGCCTTGGCTGACATCTCTAGTAATGTAAAAGGACATTTTCCTGGTGATCATTCCCAACCAAAAGCTAACTTCATACTAGCAAAAATCCTTTGGATCATCCAGGATATTTATACTGGACCGTATGCATACATAGATAGAAAGGTTATGGAGAGTGTTTATTTTCCACCAAAGCTGTATATAAGCACACACACACACACACACATATATATATGTAAGGTAAGAACAAAACTGTAGATACATTGCATTATCATGTCTGTTGTGTGATGAATGAGGCACCAACGTTGTAGCTGTATGATGGTAGCTACTTGCATAACTATACATTTCCATGTAATGAGGTAAAACAGTACAATATATTCTTTTAGTAACTGACAAGTTATTACAAGCTTGTCTTCATCTGTACTGACTTTAGAAAACAAACAAACAGTATTTCCATGTACATTGGTTCTATGCTTCTGTCCTGGTTGTTCTGTCCAAAACACATTATCTCACTGAATAAATTTCAAGGATATTTTCTCTTTCTGTCACAGGGATGGCCAGTGGTCAGTTAAGAAAAACTTGATTTTATGGCAAAGGAAATGTTACTATCTGTAGCCATTTTCAGTCTGAGTTACAGTTTTAAACTATTTGGCTTAAATTTCTATACTTTGTTGTTCATTATATATTGAAAGAAAAATTAAATATTTAATATGATTTGTAATGCTATGGAGGTATTTTGTGAATTACTTATGAATCACATCATTGTTTCACATGTAAAAAAGGTGTTACAGAAATAGAGAGTAAATCTGGTAAAATTAATTTGGAGCCTGTTTTGCTGTTAATTCTGATTTCTGGCTGCATCAAAGTATATAACTCACTCTTCCTTAATTTTGGATATCTGACTCCTCACTATGTATTCTACTGGCTTTCCAAAGTGGTATGTTTGAATTGAAAATCCTCAGAGCTGTCTCAGAAGCTTCTCTACTTTTTTGAGTTCTGGTATCTCTGAGAATGTTCCATTCTTTCTTGCCATGCAGCAGACTGAGAAGTAGCTTTTACTTCCTCAATAAACTCATCGGCCCAGAGCCTCTAACCTAGCTGTACACAAGGTACAGGTTTTGCCCATATTTGGTAGCAGCAGTTCCTTGAACAAAGTGAAAAAATTCTTTTTTGGAGCTCCTCTGTTGGTCTGCTGGATTTCTGGTGTATTCAAGCTATCTGCAGGTTTTAGATGTATGTTCTGTACTTACTTTTTACTTACTTCTCTGCTTATCAGCTATTGCTTCTGTTTCCCATACAACATTTCTGGTTACTGATTAATGAGGTTTTGGATTTGGAATGTAAAACTGGATGTTTAATATATCAACAGGTAAAATAACAAACATTCGACGATAAAGCCTGGTGAGAGAGGCTTTGTCAGGCTGCTCACTACCTACAGTTACTGTGAATTTGAATCTCACAGAGGAGCCTGTCCCACCCCCAGGCCCCAGTCTCTCTCAAGGCCACTCTTCCTTAGAGTGAGACTGACTTGGTTCAGTATAAAATAGATACAAGAACAGTGCCTAGGAGTATCCAGCCAAGATTTTGTCTTTCAATGTTGCAATCTTCCTCTTCACAAAATCAGGAAGTACCACACAATTCCTGTGGAAAGAAGTGAACAAGCACAGTGCAATGTGTTCAGTTCTTTATGTAAGACACTCATCTGGTAAAGAGATGATCTCTATCAGGAAAAAAAAGAGAAGGGAAAGGAAAGGAAGGGAAGGGGCTAAGGTTTTGTATGAAGGAACATCAGATTGTTCCCTAACAATCAGAATAGTGGTATGTCTTATCAGACCTGTAAAACATGCCGTAAAAGAAGTTCCTTTTTCCCTGTTGTAAAGAGGAAACCCTGTAGTTTAAACCTGAACAAAGATCAATGAGCAAACCCTTAAAACTGATCTGTTGTGTAAGCAGTGCTTTAAAATTTGAGGACATCACTTGAGAAATGTTTCACAGAAGATATTTGTTACTTCTAACCAAGATTTCCATTTTGAAGGTGAATATCTTGTTGCTGTTTGAATATGTAACTTTGCAAAAAATGTTTACTTGTAAAGCATTCTCTAACTAGTGGAAATTTTCTATCTGAAAATTTGCTGGATATCTTGTTATCAGCAATTGCGCAATATCGTGAATGCTGAGATGTAGGTAAAATGTAGCAAGTTTATAGACAATCCGTAATTGTTTTCTGAAATAACAAGCTATTTGAAGCTTAAAAATATGGAGATTAGCTGGAAAATTACTGACTATGTGGCAACACTTAGGCAACACCTTACCAAAATGATAAGGCCAGGCGTTGCTTTGCCACTGGTTGATAAGAAAAAAAGACAATTGTTTCTTTGAAGTCTTTTTTTTCTTCCCTAGTTTGAAGACTTTAAAAGATATTTCAGTTTTAAAAGACTATTTATAGAGCAAAGGACTTTAATAAAATTGGAGCATAAGCTATTTTGAAACATAATTTCACATCCTATTTTTAACCCTGGTTGATCTAAAAGGATGTTACAAGAAATGGCACCAAAAAAAAGAACTAAAATTCCAGCTTCAGAAATAACACAAGAATTTTCTCTTAATAAGGTCCAAACCAATGACAAATTTGCTGTACTGACAGCTGCATATTCAAGACCCGATAATGTAAATGATACCATTTCAAAGGCACAGAGCCAGCTAGAAGATCACAGTACTGATAACTAAATCCAACAGCCTCCGTAGAGACCTGCTTAAGGGCATGCATAGAGAAACTCTGTGACCAACACTCCCTCTAAAAGCAGGACCTTTATGTGGCTCCAAATGGCAGAGGATGAAAGCATCTGTGTACTTTGTATCACCAGTCTCTGGCACTGTTTTGGGTTGGCCCTGGCTGGGGCCGAGCACCCGCACAGCCACTCTCTCACACCCCCTCAGGTATAGAAGAGAGACTGGATTTTATGGTCTGTTGTTGTCTGTTGCCCTCAATAAAGCCGAAGCTGGAGCTTTGGTGGAGCCAAATGTTGAAGTTGTTCAAGCTTTGTCCAGAGCACTGTAGAGTTTACATGTTCCTCCTTTTATTAAAGGAATGAAAAGAAACATCCAGCTGTTACCTGTCTTTGCTGAGATTCTAACATCCTTCTTTTTTGTGAAAACAAGTCTTTCCAATTTAATAGCTTAGCCCTAAGATTTCTGTGCTTGGCTTTGTATTTTAAACAATCACTTCCCATTCTGAGTTAGATGTTCAGTCAGATGTTCAAGATCGGTATTGCATACAAAATTAACTTCACCCACCTCTGCAAATAATCACCTCTGGGTCAGTAGAATTCACTAGGCCACAATGTAACAGAAAGAGAAAATAATTCTACATCCTTTTGACACTACAGGAGGAATTTTAATATCAAAACCTTTGTGGATGAGGCAGATGTCTCTATGGGTGGGCATGACCCTCTGCAACCATTTTAGTTCATCTAATTATCTAAAATTTTACATAACAGCACATAAGAACCTATTATATCTAAATCTTAGAAAGTTGTTAAGACATTTCCTCTTTACCTCTTCCCCAAACACTTATACCTCAGCTAAACTATGCTTCTTAACATTGAAGAAGTGACATTGGGTCACTGACAATGGTTAGTCATTGATTCATTGATCCATAGGAACATTGGTCACTTTCTGAAGCAGGATCTTCTCTTCCTACAACATCACATTTTTTCTTGGAAGGTCTCTCATTTACACGCTAATCAAAAGCAACTGTTACTTCCTTGTCAGAACAGAGAAGGTTCTTCAGAGGTGATCCATCTGTTGCTTGCTTAATTTCTACTGTTGTTTTCTGTTATATACAATAGCCATTCCTACCTGCATAATAAACTCAGCATAATGAAATCACACATGTCTGTTTGTGGATGATTCAAGATCACAGTGGTATTTAGGGTGAATTTTTTCCTTCTTCTTCTTGTCACATCACAATAACCTAAAAGAAACAGAGCCAGTTGCCTGCATCTGCAAAGTTTCATTAGGTGCAGTATGTAAGCATACAGGTGTTAGCATGTGACAGGTTTGAACAACATTTGATTTAAAATTGGTCCTATGAAAACTAATAAAACGGAGCACTATTGGTCTAATAGGTTTTTTCTTTTATGGATGAAGTCAAATGGTGCACAGAACAGCTTTATTCTCACTAGCTAAATGTATCTAGTTATGTAATGGCCAGACTACTGCAATGGGAATACTAATGATAGTAAACAGACAGGGAGCTCTATTCCAAATCAAATGGGCTCAGAGATTACTCATTTTCTTTCAGAGTAACAAATGGACTTGTCAAGAATAAACAAGGAAACCATAAAAATGAAACACCTGCTATTTCTTTTTCACAGATGTGGCTGCATATGGACAGAGATGCTTAAATATAAAATACTTGAATTATTATCCAGAAAATTAATCACTCTATGGTCTCAAAACATCAAACAGAACTAATAAGAAAAATAAGAAGGCTCTGAAATCTGTACACACTAGCACAGTTCCTATGAATTTTCTACCACTGGTACCAATGTTATTGTTTTCCTAAGGATTTTTATAAAATATTGTCTTTGAGCATCAAATTGCCATATGAATTCACAAGTCATTAACATTGATTGCTCAATTTCAGTACACTTAGCATCAGATATCTGTTTAATTACAAAGGATACATTCTCTCTGAAAGAACTTAGGAGATGGCTTCTCTCAGCTTTTGACATTAAGATTAAGATACTAAAATTTTGGCTTCTATTTTGAATGTAGCGCTAGCATGATCTGGATAAACAGTGATGGTGTTTATTGATTCTTCAGTTCCCTACAGCAATATATGGGTTCTACTTAGCTTATAATAATGAACCAGTAACTATTTCATATATATCAGCAGTCTGTAGATAGAATTACAATTAATTAAATAGTCCAAAATTTAGGGGCTCTGAATTTAACTCTCTTTTCTGCTGTCATATGGTATGTGGCTTCTGACACTCATACATCCATAGGTGAAACTCTGGTTCTGCAAATCTAGTGGAATTTTGTCATCATCTATCTCATTTTCCACTCATAAAACAGAGGTGTAAATACTTCCACTTCCTATCACATATTTGTTTTTCTTTTTTCATAGGTGATTATACAGTACCTAGGAGAAGAAATTGCAGTAACTCCTGTTTATGCTAGGGTAAGTCAACACAATAATCTCAAAAAGATCCTTCTTAGTGGCTAGAAAAACCCGATACTTTCTCATAAAACTTTTAACCTTTTGCATAAAAGACTCTTATAATTGTTATTATTACTAATCCTGATGGATTGCAGAAAGTTAATATGATAAAACATGATTTCATGTAGTTTATATTCATTAATAAATATTCAGGTATAAGGTATATTTCACAGATAATTTGGAAGGTATCAATTATATACCATATCAAAGTTGTAATTTGCTCATTCTCTGCACTTAAGGGGTGTGGCTAGTTCCAAATCTTCTACAACACTCCGAGAAGAGTGAGCGAGAGATTCTTTGAAGGGTAAAAGAGCCAAAGAACCAAAGAGCAAGGGAGGCAGGGGGGGACCGTGAAAGTTATCTAAATTATGAGGAGAGAAACTCTCACTGGGCAGAAGTAAAAAAAATCACAGCACAACGGAGAGTGGAACAGGTCATTCTTGATGTGTTTGGGAATCTTTTTCAGTAATTCTTCAGGCAATTTCCTAGTTCTGTATACTTACTCTCTACAGTACATGCAAAATGGAGCTAGAGAGTGTGGAATTCTGGATGTATTTGCTTCACTGGCAGCTTTTCTCTCTGTTTTGTTCCCTCGGCTCCTATGCCATTCCGTGTCATCCCTCCCCCATGAGATGAAAGTGGCAGCAGACATTGCTGCAAGAGGCTGCGAGGGTGCAGTGCACTATGCAGTAAAAGAGTGCTGTCCAGTTATAGGAATGTGCATGGGTTGACTGACCTGATTCCCCTGGTGTTTACCACGCACAGAGTCTGTTGTGGAGATAAGAGGTTATTTGCTGGGCGTACTTCCTGCTGATTTCTTTCTTTGACACAGAAAATTACCCTGGTGTTTTCAGAGCTGCCTGACAGAGTTTACTCTTTTCTCTCTATGCATCGTTTCCCATGTATTTTATTATATAAAAGGTCCCATTTGTGCTTGAAAACAAGGTCTCTCTACAAAAGTGTTTGTGATGACTAAGATGAAGAGTGAGAATGGGTGGAAAAACACAGAAGGCACGTGTGTATGGCTTATACTTTGAGTGTACTGACTTGCTTGAGCTTATGGTCCAATAAAGTGCTGACAGCTGAAGTCCTGAAACCGAGTTCTACATGTCCCTAGTGCTTCTCACAGTGCAAATTGACGTTTAAGATATCTGCTTTGGAGCAGATGATGAATTGTGACTAAACATGGTTATAGACATAGATATCTAATTTTATTCAGATAAATCAGGGTTCCAGAGACTTGTGGAAGCCTTGGGATTCTTGAGTGATTCCTGCAATGGCTGTTTATTTCTCCTGGTGTTGGTCCAGAGTATAGTTAACTCAATAAGGAATATTATTTACTCCTCCAAATTACCTTGCAAAGACTAAGCCACACTCAGGCCCATAATAATTCACTAGTAAATCAGTCACAGCATGATTCAGAGCTCTTCTATGTCTGTGGAATTTGCCTCATTAACTTCAATGGACTTTGCTGACAGTGTGTGTAAAGAGATGGATAGATTAAGAGCATAGTAGTAGTAAAGGTTTAGCTAAACGCTAGGCTTAACTGGGTGTGTTAATATAATTTTACCTAGATATTTTACCTATGATATTTCACCTACAGCTTATGATGCAAGCTTCTGCTAGCTTGCTTAGCAGAAGCGTTCGGTCTTCTGCTGGAACTCTTCTGCCTTTGATTACGTTGATAAGCAAGTGGAAGGTTCAGCTGTAAATAAAGAATACTGCCATTTCAATATTAGAACAACTGCTAGATGCATGTCTGAAAGGTCTTTGGTCAAGTAATATGGAATAAAAGACTCCAAGTCGTGGGCAAGATATGTATCCAAATATGGTTTAGGGAGCATTTGGAATAATTAATGTGTGAAGCTGTCAGAACCCTGAGGGCACTAATATGCCTTAATGGCTCTGACCAACCTCACCTGTGGCCTCTTGCCAGAATCATGAGCTGAAGAACTCTATTTAAGCTTGACCTATTTAAACTTGGTCTGGGGCTGTCACTCTGGTCTCTCTGTCTGGTCATGGGTCTTGCTGATTGTGACTTCCCCACATATGGGCTGATGTCAGGGCCCTACCTGACCACCATAAAGCTGTGTCTGACCCTGGTTGCCTTCACTGGGTCTTATCCAGACCCCCAACCCACAAGCTGAATTTCTTGTCTTGGTCTGATTGTCTGGAGGTGCCTGATGCCCCAGACTCAGGGCTGCTAGCTCTGAGATTCCTCTTAGCTCCTGGCTCTGTGGTGTCCTGACAAAAGGAAATAAAATAAAAAAGACATGAGGTGGGTTTTTGAAGCTGCTTTTCTAAAATATGAATATGTTATTAACTGAGAAAGCTAAATGGGGAAGAAAGGTATGAATATAGATTATGAAAGGGTTTTCTTGTATATCTTCAGAGAGAACTACTTTGCTCTTTGTATAACAATAAAGTAATTCTAACTCAGGTGTTCTGGCATTCTCTGGGAACCTTTAGTGTGTTACAACCACTTCAGGCCTGCAACTCAATGAGACAACATTACTATGTATCAAAATAATATCTATTTTATTGGCTTTATTTAGTATGATTAACCAACAGGTAGTTGTTCAACAGTCTTGTACAGGTTTTTGCTCATATCTAGATGTTGTCAAAAGCCCTTGAGTGACTTTGGGAGGTGTATATATAAACAATATAATCAGCTTAGTACTCATGAAGACAATCCTGGTAGCGTGTTTGGCCTTGCTAATTAAAAATATCAGGTTGATGCTCTTGTGAGAGTTCCTCTTGAAGAGGAAGGAGGCACTTATTGTTATATCATATTGGTGAATGTATTCATTAATAGCAGTAGAAAACCCCATGTTCCTCCTACAGACAGCTTATAGTTAATGATTAGTATTAGTTAGTCATGTTTAGTGATTTTCAATAATCAAATTATAATTTGCATGCCTGAGTTTAAAGCTTTTGAGTGCTGCTGAAATGGTACTTCTTGAAACTTTCATATTATATCCTTAAGACACAGGAGTCAGAGACAAGACCAGCATGGAAAATTAAGAACATAAAAGACGATTCAGCATAGGGAGCACTGAATTCTATTCAAACAGCATATGAAGTACAGATTCCTTCAAACTCCTGGGAATACCAACAGCACAGCAGTGTCAACAGGTATTGCTGGTGCTTAATGAGTTTGGATAGATGCAGAACTGGACACATTTTTACATTGCAATTTTAGGTTAGCCAGACTTCGGGAGAATGCTTTGTTTAATTCCTGCTCTGCATCTGGGAAGCTCCTAAATAAGTACTTTTGAGGATCTGAGACTAAAATATCAATATTAATTGTGCATAAAACTATCAAGATGAGTTTGGTTTTTGGTCAGGCATAGCTAGGTCAGTGGAGTTTGAAAGCAGAAGTCCGGTTAGCATTCAGCTGAAAAACTGCAGGAGACTGATAATAGGGATAAGGAGAGCAAACATGCATGATCTGGCAGATGAGTCCAAAATAGTAAAAATCAACCAAAGTATGACTTTTGGTTTTTAATTGGTGCTAATTGGATGTTAAAATGTTAAATCATCACGTTTTAGAACCTGGACATATATAAAGATCAGTGTGTAGTTCTGGTGCTTACCCCCTGCCATTTTTGGATGCTCTGAGTAAAAGGGATCAATATTTCATGGTGTCTAAAGCTGAGGGTATAGCATGAGCTAAAGGACAATGAGATAGCATACTTTGCCAGCTCCTTCTGAAGGATACAGGTTATATGGGTGAGGCTAAAAAGATTAAAGGCTAAAAAATTTTGGGTGTCCTTGTTCATCATTGCATCCTCTAGCATTTCCTTGGTAACCATTACTATTTTGGGTACTCTGAACATATGTTGCTCTTATGCATGGAGTGTTCTCCATCTCAGACTCCCCCAGCTGGTGTACAGACCTTACACATCCATGTGTTTTGTAGTCCCTGTGAGCCCAGTAATTCAAGAGCATCCACAGTATATCCCCTTGGTATCAGGATCCTCACATGAAATGACATCATTATCACTGGATGCAAAGCAGACTTTTTCTGTTCACCCCTGCAGAAGTTAGAGGTGAGATTTATTAGGGCCAAGTACTAATCCTCTCGGCTTCTCTCTTGGGTTGTAAAACATAATCTTCATTCTTGTCTGGACATAAGTTCTCTGAATCCCTTTATATAAATCCAAGATTTGATGCAGTATGAACAGGCAGATTCATGTGAGTTAGTACAGGTAATAACAGCAGTACAGACACTGTCAAGGAGTAAGCTAATAACTTGAGGATGGAGCTAAGGACCCTAATAGATTTGACCAGTGCAGTTTGAACTCTAAACAACATCATCTTCAGTTATTAGCTGTGCTGGTGCAACTCCAGTTACACTTGGCTGCAAAAACTGCTTTAAGTGTATTACAGACACATGCTGAAGTGTCCAGATAGAAAACTGTTTTCATGCTTTAAATAAATTGGAAGAATAACCTTATGTGAGGTAACTGGTTCCTTGTAAACAACTTTTGGCATGGAGAACTTCCTTTGCTTCTGTCCATATTTTGTTTGTGTACCTGAACTCAACTGTTTTCAGCATTTTAATTTTCCATGTCAGTCTCCTCCTAGATTTAGTCAACAGGGCTAGCAATCAATTTAGTAAAAATATGTAGCAAAAAATTGGGTTTAGAAGCCCTGGAGCCTAGAATATTTCATTAGCGATGCATTCTCTAGAGCCAAAGTAAACCCCTGTGAAAAGAACCTGCATGAGGCCTCATGATTGTCTTGCAAAACA
>WEKW01005884.1:59740-122667 GCA_013389905.1 Sula dactylatra | reverse complement strand
AGCACCTCTAGAGTATTTGTTTATGGAACTGTCTGCTATGTAACTGGCTGGGGAGCCATAAAAGAAAATAGTATGTTCATTTCCTGGATATGCTTCTTGCAAAATTAGCTTAATTTTAAACTCTAACAATGAAATATTTATAGTCATAAGAAAAAATACCTGTGATTTACTGACTAGGCCTATAAAAAGCTAAAAAATATTCCTTTAGCTACAGTATGTGAATTCTGAATGTTTGCTTGGATGGCAGTTTATAAGTGCCAATATGTGTACTTGGTTGTCACAGACCATTGAAAAGCAAATGATCATAGACTTACAAAAATGTGCCCCTTTTCATGCTCATGGTAATTCTGGCTTTCTTAATATGCCTTTTTTAAAAAAGATTTAAATCCAGATAATACTTTAGTAGCCTAATGAAGTGCAAATGGCTTTACAATTGATGCCTTCTTACAATGTCTTCCTTTTTAACAAAATGATGTAGGTAATATTTAAAAATCAGCATAATGGTATGTGAAAAAAGCATATTTTTGTCTCTTACCTTTTTTGTTCCCAAATCACCCTCAGAGCCAAATGAGCAAACAAACCAAAACCCAGTACTTCCTCTGATCATCCAGGTATTGAAAAGGTTATGTTCACTGTTGAGCCGAAATATGACTGAGGATATTTAGTTCACAATGACACCTTATGCCAATACTATAGTACAGAATTAAGCTCTTAGTGTCACTTGTGACTTACAGGCTTGATTTTTTGTAATTATTCCCCCTGCCCCTCCCCCCCGTCAGCGTCATTCCTCAGGTCCTTCCCTAGAAGTGAGAGGATGGAAAAGAATGCAGAAATTTCATTGACCAGAACTTGGACAATGTTTGGAGCACAAATAACAACAAAAAGCTTTGGGCATGATTTGAAACAGCATTCTAAATTAGTCACATTGTGTGGAATCTTGTATTATACTCATAATTTGCATGGCTTTTTTTACTACATTCTGGCAGAAGACACTCACAAGGATAAAGACTAAGGAAATGGAAAGGTGGTGCTTAGAGACCTCTAAGACTAGAGGTAGTGTAGACAACAGCTTTCAAAAGCTGAGGGCAGGCAGGAATTGCAGGAAGGGGAATTACTCTCCTGCTGTCAGGTGGGTAGATTTTGAGTTTGGAGCAATTTTCTTTTGACAAGTGGTACATCTGTTATAAATCTGTACCACCATAACTTCTGCAATACCATTTGTATTTTTTCTAGGTCACCTTGCCAAAACACTGCAAGAAGCTCGAGTGAGAATAATTAACCAAAGTGTTTGCCACAAGCTGTATGATGATCTTATCACATCACGTATGCTGTGTGCTGGGAATCTTAATGGTGGCATTGATGCATGCCAGGTAATCTGGAATTTGTAGAGAAACTGCAAAGGAATATTTGCTTTCATTGTAAAACTGTTCCAAGTTGAGGGTTTTGTGTTGTGGTGTTTTTCTTAGTAATAGAATGAGATGTCTTGAGTGTATGGTTAATTTAACAAGGCAATTAAAGGCTTTCCAAAATAAGGAAGGAAATTTGGCATAGATAATCTCTGAATCTCTTGAGAAATGTTGTTTTGAAAAGATAAGGGATAAAATGTGTCAAAAAGAATTCTTTTTCATCTTCAACAGTTATGTTTCCTACAAAAGAACAGAGATGTAAGGGTAAAGGGAATAAAGTTAGGGCCATCTGTGATTTTTGCTATTCATGTTGATTTTTTTTTCCTTTTTTGATGTCTGGTTGTGGGATTAATAAAATGCTGTAACAGTATGAAGAGTAATGTACTATTACACAGAAATACAAAAGGCAAAGGTAAGCAAGGTTTGGTAAATGCTGCCTTTTAGTTTCATATGTTCATTCATGTGTATAATTACAAGCTTTGATTACATCATGGTGTCGTCAGTTATGTGACCTAGTTTATTTGCAAACACAGTCAGAAACTGCTGTTTGGACGTACTTCAACTGTCTTGACTCTGCCTTCTTTCTCCTTCTCAGTTGTTAAACTAGTTGTGTACTTTATCAGAATTTAAACTTATTATGATTAATATCCACTTTGAAAATTACAAACATGCTCATTATACCAGTTACTGTGTAAAGGGAGAGGAATGTGTTACTGATTTTAGACCGTGGTAATTTGATAGAATTTTTCTGTAATTAATAAATTTTACTGTCTTAATGTAATAGGATAATTTTTGGAAGATCATATACCTTAAGGAGTCAACTTCTTTATATATGATAGACTATTTGCAGGATCTTCCTGCAGTCTCTAAGTTCTAATTCAATGAACTATTATTTTTGTTAAATTATTATATGCAGTTTGTTTATAACCTTAGACCTTGGAATTGTTTTGCAAAACATTGTTTTAGAGGCTTGATATTCCTCCAAAAAACATGTTGCTTAAGAAATGCCCTTGAATTTTTAGACAGACATTTTAACCAATTCAGCTCTATACCTTATTGGTCAATACAGTTTCTGATATCATATGCTGTGTTTGAATCCTAATGTACTGGTGGCCCTCTGGGCCTGTAAGGTCTTAGTCTGAGTAACATCTTTCCTATTTCTTTCTTTTCAGTCACTAGTATATATCCTCTGCAGTGCTAGAGAGGAATGATGTTGGCAGTTCATGAAATACCCACAGCACCCCGAAACCCTTTTACTACAGTTCCAGATTTGTTTCATTTCTTCATGGACACGTAAGCTGTGCATGTACTGCACAGGTTATGTGAAGTTTTCAAACATCTTTCATCTTTAGGGGATGTGATACTTACAGTGAGAAATAAAACATTTACTCTTTCAGACTTTGTTTTCTTATCACTCTAGGATGTTCTGTGGTCTTGGTTCCTCTTTTTAGATCCTTCCTCTCCACCAACATACAGCCCCTTCGGTCTTTCAGAACTGGCTGTGTAATTGGCCAGAGTATACAGCTGCTTTCTCAAGTCACTTTCCGATCAGCCTCTTGGATTATCAAAATTGCCTGTATGACAGCAGCCTGAGAGAGAGGAAGAACTGTTCTGTCTTCTTTTCTTATCTCTAGATAATTTTGTTTGGTTGAGTGATGAAGGCTTTCTATTGTTACTATTTTCTCGGTACATGCATTTCTTCTGACCTCTTCCATGTTTTAGCTCCGACTGGGGGCAGCAAACAAACCCCAGGGTCAACTTGGAGGCCGCCAACTGCCTTGTATGCGTAAGGAACAGCTGCAGAGATTAGCTGCATTCATAACTGCTCGGAGTTCCATGAACTGGTCTGTTAAACAGAAGGCATACAAGATTAAAACAACAAAGTGCCCAAAGCATTTGTGAACCCAAATGCATTTTCATCCTGTGAACTGAACTAAATGGGAATTTTTACTTTTCTACATTGCCCTACAGAGCTGCATCTTCCCTTTGGAAAGCCAGTCCTTATTTGCATGTTCCTTAGTCTTTGTTCTTTCTCTCCCTCTATGAATGTAGACTTACTTAATTGTGCCTGGCTTGTTTTTTGGTTGGGTTTTTTTTTTATTTGGTTTGTTTGATTTTTTGTTGGGGGTGTGTGGTATCTTTCTGTTCCTATTTAATAGAGAGTATAAGAGTTCTGCCTCCAACCTGTGAACAATTTATGGTCAAATGGTAGCAGAATTCCCACTTCCCATCCCTGTCTTCTCCTCTCCCCACTCAGCCTGTGATTAGTTCCTTTATGAATCCTGTAATGGCGCATTAGC
Source organism: Sula dactylatra (assembly GCA_013389905.1). Taxonomy (NCBI): domain Eukaryota; kingdom Metazoa; phylum Chordata; class Aves; order Suliformes; family Sulidae; genus Sula; species Sula dactylatra. The sequence goes on along the minus strand of WEKW01005884.1, from coordinate 118,961 downwards.
AATGAGTAATTTTTTAGAAAAATTCTTGCCATTGCTTTATATTGATTAGTGTGCTACTTTCATAAGTTAAAATAAGTTGAATAAATTTGACATCTAGCTGGGTACGTTCTATCAAGAAATAAGATTCTAATATTGTAATTTGAGAAAGAGAGGGGCAGGTATTTACTGTCCTTAAATAACCTAACTTTTGTTACAGTGCTCTGTGTGTGTGCACGTGTGCGCTAATGGCCAAACTCCCTTCATTTTAGGGAGATTCTGGAGGTCCCTTGGCCTGCACAGGAAAGGGAAATAGATGGTACCTTGCTGGCATTGTAAGCTGGGGTGAAGGATGTGCTCGGCGCAATCGTCCTGGTGTATACACTAAGGTGACAGCACTTTATAACTGGATTCGTCAGAATACAAACTGATGTGCCAAGGAGAAAACGCAGATCATCTCCTTTACAAAAGCTGCTTCCTGCAGTAGTCTATCATGTCCATCTCTGACGATATAACATGAAAATGCCATTGACTGATTCTTTGTGAAAGAACGCACAAGAAACTGTCATTTGTTGATCACCTAGCAGTAACTGTCCAGATTCAGAGCAACTTCAGATTCCTTATGGATTAATCTTCCTTGTCCCCAGCAGCAGAAACAGCACTGCCTTAAAAACAACATAAAATGGATTAGAACCTGTAGCAAAATCCAGCCAAATCTTTCTTTTGCAAATCTTCTCCCCTCCTTCCATCTCCCTTGCTATGTATATATCTCTATGTGTTTCCACATATACACATCTGGATATTCTTGGCCACATCCCATATATATTGAAGTCAAATATATTACCTTAGTGGTATTACAGGATTCTAAATGTAAATAATTATTTCATGTTTCTTGAAAATACAAGTACTATCATCAGTATAATGTACAAAGCTGAGATTAATTAATTCTCTAGTTAATGCTGCCACTGCGTGACTGTTCCTTTCTGGGCTTTAACTTTTGGGCTGTCTCCTGTGTTTTTCTAAAAACATCAGATATAGAGCTCACAAATGTTATGATGCAAGAAATTTTCATCGAAGAACTGGAAGAACATCATTTAGTTTCTTTGGGATGATGTTTAAGAAGAAAGAAATACTCAGTTTTAGTTAATTAAACAAAAGGAAGCTTTGGTGCTTTCTTACTTTCTCTTTACAATTTGAACATAGTTGTAGGGTCTGATGTTTGCAATATGTTATGAGTCCCAGTTCTGGCTGTGACATGCTTTGTGAATTTTAGCATGCTCCTGGTGGGTTTGTGCTGCTTTTCCTGATGTCCTTGGTCTGCAGCAAGCAGGGGTTCAGGGTCAGGATTTTTGGTTTGTATCTCTTCCTGGTCTGTGCCCACATGGCCATAAGGCATTGAAAGGGATGTAAAAGGAAGAGGGATTTATGTGGTTGGATGCATCCCTGGACTGAAAGAATGTAGAAAAGGAAATGACAGCCACATTCTTTTCACCCTAGCAGTAAACCTAGCTTTGATAATTATAATCTCCTGATGAGCCAACCAACACAAATCTAGCTGATTTAAGGTTTCCAAAGCTGTTTATGGGACTTAAGAATGCTGGTATTCAGTTTAATAAAAGATCTGTCTAGATGGTCTTAAGACCACCTAGATGGTCTTTCTAGGTGGTCTCAAAATTGTGCTCAGTAATTGGAAGTGTTTAGCTTTCACATTTAATGTATTTAAAATATGTGATAGTTTTAGACCCACCTTGGCAGCATGTGGGGAAAACACTGGAATGAGCTAGCACAGTAATCTGTATGCAGTGAGATTCCTGTGTCTGACACTGATACTGCTTTTCCTTCTTTTCTTGCACTAGTGTTGGGCTTTCCCCCCCCCCCCCATGATGCTTGTGTCAAACTTACTACGTAAGCTATATTCAAAGCCTATAATTTAGGGGGTTTAGTATCTTTAAAGGTTAGTCAGTCATCCATGTCTTCCTTTTTAATAAACACGTGCTGAAAATGCAAGGTGCTGTGTTTTATTTGTTTGATTGTGCCTCTGAAACTCTAATCCCCAGGTGCAATTAGAACTACATTTCTACCTTAGAGTTTCCTCTTTTTGTAAACCTGCACCTAACCTGCCCATTTTACTAAAGTGCGCTTTTAAGGGCACAATTTTCTTTTCCTTATATTGAAACCAGAGATGTCTTCACTACAGAAGAAAACCGTTTTTCTGCTGTTCTGTTTTAGATAAAAGCCTAGGCCAGAAAGTTCAAATCAGTTCTCAACTTCCCGTTTTCTTTGTGAGTTTCTCAGCTCCATGCATCAGTACTTCGTATGCAAGAAAGGCACCAAATGTGGAAGTTGAATCAGCCAGATGAAAAAATTCAAGACTTTGTAAGGACCTCCTTCACAGATGTAAATAAAAGGACTTTGGCTTTTGCAGGGTGAGATCCATAATCATTAACTCATTTGACTTAGGAAAACCGGTTTGATTTCAGACAATTCAATAGGATGGTAAGCTCTTTCACTGTGAATGGAAATGAAATAAATGAAGCTCATATCCAGCAGGAGTGCCGAGAACCAGTAGGTAAAGGCTTTTTCTAGTGAAGATGTCCCAGGTAAAATCTTATGGATCCAGACACACATTTTGATCCTGATGACTGCTCAGCTTCATCCTCAGTCCTCCAGAGTTTTAAGGATTCTCCAGAACCAAAAAGTGGGATCTGCAATTTGTATTTAATTTATTTGCTGAATGAAACGAAGCCATGTGCTCAGCTTGATGGATTGCCTTTGCCTGGTTAGCTGTGATATGGCATCAGGAATCTGAACTCCTGGGGAATGCTCCAGGCATCAGTAGCCAGATGAGTTGCAGAATGGGAAAATCTGGGGGGAGGAAAAACCATCCTCAGCATTTGACAGGAATATGGAGGAGCGGTGCTGTGAGTGGATGCTCAGCCAGCAAGGGGGAGGGAGTTGGAGAAACGGACTTTGTTTTCCTCGTAATACATGATCCTCTCTGAGCTGGGACAAGAGAGTGAGCAAGAGTGCAGTTACCAGCTGCCTGCCCCACCCTTTTGATCTGGAGGGGAGAGAGGTGCTCTGTGGGGAAGGAGACACACAAGCATGGAGTCAGAAGAGGACAAGTGAGAGGAGGTAGGATGAAGGATACTGGGGCAGTGGGGGGAGGAATCAGCCCCTGGCTGCAGGAAGTTGTTATGAGTAACTCTAAGTAGCGCGAGAGAGTTCATGTGGGAAGCTACTGCAGACCACACCTCAACTCACACCATGACTTGTTTCATAAAAGTATGCCCTGTAGAGCACAGGTTGAAGTTGAAGGCCACCTTCCTCCTCTCTTCAGATTCGCCCTTTTGGTTTTTTACATGGAAGTGGCTTCTCATGTTTAGTTTGGAATGTATGTGAATAGACATAAATGGATCTTTAGCACTAAATGCGCTTTTTAGGCTACATAACAGCTAGAGAGAGGACAATTCACTGCACAAAGGTCAGTAGCATTAATTTCTTTACTGACTATACAGGGAGACTAAAAATAAAAGTGTTGATGGATTTTATAAGTTCCTTTCACAGCCTAACCGAGCCATGAGCTATGTGATCCTTTACTCAGCTTATGCAGTTCAGAACCACATCTGTTTGGATAACAGCAATAGTATTTTACTGCTTCGGCTGACAGCAGAAGGGAAAGCAATTCGGTCCCTTTCAAAATTGCCTCAGCAAATGACAACGTGTCTGAAGGTTAGTCACCTGCTTGTGCTTGTCAAGGGCTGGTACAGTAAGGCAGACAAACTGGAAAACCTAGTATTGCACAGCTGAGGGCTGAAAGTTCTGGCGACTAGGCAAATCGATACTTCCCCCGCCTCCCGTTTCTCTGTAGCTAGCGCAGGCAACGTTATTTGTCCTTTCAAGGAATTCCCCTTATTTATCAGTGTTTTGAGATCACCCCTGTGAAAGCTATCCCAGCTCTCGCTGTTACCGTCTCCAGCCTCGTACCAGAACTGCTCCTGACCCTAACTGCTGCTGAAACCAGAAGGAAATGAGTTGCCTCCGTGCTTGCTTCAGAGACAGAGGTCCTCGTGCAGAGGCAGAAGATATGAAAAGGCAAAGCTCTGGTCAGGAGCATGAGATTATTGAATTACAAGAAGATAATGTGGAGGAAAGTGAGGCTGATTGTGACGAGCCTCTAAATACTCAAACAAGAAAGGTAGGAATTTCACTTGCTCTTTTGATGCTTGCACTTGGGGAAAATACCACACAGAGAAATGAGAATTTGCAGGAACATCTTGTAAGGGTGGTTTAATTTGTCGTTTGAGGGAGCAGGAAAGGTTATTCACTTGAAAATAGAGGCTGAAAACCTGTTAAACGTATTTCTTTTCTTCTTCTTCTCAATGAAGTATTCTAATATCAAGTGGGATTTTAAGCTTTTTTTATTTTTTTGGTGGTTGGCTGTTTGTGAAATTTAACTTAGGAAATGAAGCTGTTATTGGTACTCTGAGTTTTGCTTTCTCTTTTCATGTGCTGTCAGTGGGACTGGGCTCAAAATCCGAAAGGAGAAAAGTTGAAACCCATATTAAAAACAGGCTTTCTTTCAGTACAAATTAATCAGAAAACACCATTGCCAAAACAAGAACAGGCTGTCCTGCAACAGACCATGCTGGATTCTCTCTCTTTTTATCTTTGAATAATTTGCAGTTGCTAACAATTATGAATTTGTATGAACGGAGTGCCCCAAAGCCTCAGTTAAGAGCAGCACGTGAGCCCTGAGGGAGGTAGCTCCCAGCATTTAGCTTAAAGCTATGGAACAGACTAATGCTGGCAAAGGAGTAATATACACTCACAGGTGACCTTTGTACAACGATTTTCATTACGCACTCAAGAGCAGAGGGAATATGTAGCAGCACTTAGAAGTTTCCTACTTTTCTGTAGGGATGGCTGAGCCCTCCCAAGACCTCGTCTGTATTAGTCACACTGCCCCTCCCTTCCTGCTTCTGGCTGAGCAACAGCGACTGCTTCCTTGTGGGAGCCCTACTGATCGTCTCTGTGGGCTGATTCATTCCACTGGCTAGGCAAAACCCACATTTACTCTACTGTATCGGGGGCCAGTTACTTCTCTGCTCTGGTAAGCTGAAACAGCTTGCTGCAGGGTCAGACAAATTCTAGGGAGGTGCAAAGAGGAACAGGAGAGGGTGAAGGAGAGGCAGGCGTGAGCTAGATCCGCTCAGCTATCTTGAGAAACTTTACCCTTAAGTTTCTGTTTAGCCTTCCCCTTCCCAGAACTGAGTTTTCATTTGGGCTCTGTTTCTGCTGATTCTGGCGATTGGCTTCATATCCTATAGCAACTGCTGGAAAATTACCATGCTCTGCCTCCTGCTCAGGTGACAGGTTAATCAGAACTGCCCTGCCCACCAGGGAAAGCTTTTCTCTGCTGCTGCTCTCTCCCGGCATTCTTGCAATGTATATGGACAATGTCCAGAGGGTGTTGGCCCAGCTGGTAGGGGATAGCTGGGGAGCTGAACGTTTGCTTGAGATCAAGCCAGTTTGCTATGCATAATTAAGAATTACACTTCTGAGATGGTCAAAATATGTGGCTCAATCAAAACTTGGACTTGATAACTGTCTGTCTCAACCGATATTACTATGTCTGATTTCATAGTTGTACTCTAGGCAGTAGGTCCTGGCTTTTTTTCTTTTCTCAGATACAAAATTATATGCTAGCATCAAGTATTAAATTGAAGCTTCTTTGTTCTAATACATTTTAATAATCAAGTAAAAAATATGTATGTAAACATTATTACACCTGAAAGCATGCTTTAAGTGAAGCCTTTGCCCTTCATTCTCCACCAAAGCAAAGTTCTGTGTGCAGGGCTGACTGCAAAGAGCACTTTCCCTTTCTCTGCCCCTCTTCTGGAGAAATGACTCTTGTAAGATCTTTCTGTGGGTGTCTCTTTTCTCCCCCTGTTCATCTGCCACACCCAAAGAAGCTTTAAGCCAGCTGGTGGATGTCAGTTAAACTCAGTGAAAGGCTTTCTATTACGTTGGGTTCTTAGAAAGTTCAAAAAGTAAAGGAAGGTAACCTGGGTTAGCACCTCCAGCCAGCAGCTAGTTCCTGCCAGCCTGCACGTGTGTGGCCCAGACAACCTACAGCATGTGCTTTTCCTTGGCCGGTACTGATGTCGAAAAGGACATGGAGTTTTCAGCTGGGTTTACGGTGGACGGGGAGGAAAAGGAGGAATTAAAAAGGCAGCACGGTCTACTTCCTTATGAATTCATGCCCTTCCTTCAATCTTCTGGCTGTGGAACGAAACAGTTGGAGTTTTTTTGTTTTGCTATATCATCTAAGCTTTTATTTTTTTAATATTAGTACTGCTGGGGTAACTAATAAAACATTAACCTCTGCCACGGTCTTAAATCTTATTAAAAACTGAATGAAAGGCAGGTATTGTCCTTTCTCTCCTTTCTCTCCTGTATGAACGGGCACACACACACAATTTCTTTGAAGAGAGTTGCCTTGTGATCTCCTAGAGCAGGTGAGATTTGTAATAAACTTTCTGTTAAATGTATTACATAGCCTTCAAGTTTCCAATCTTCTGAAGAAAACAGGAGTCAGCTGTAAAAATCTGAATTATTTTACAGTGTTCTCTAATGCAATAGTATCTAATGAATAGCAGTCCACTTGCTTTGGGTGCTGGCATCCAGGAGCTATGCAGACTGATATCACCAACGTTGCAGAGGTGAATGATTTGGGAAATTCCTCCAAATCATTTGCTTGGGAGAGATGGCAAACATTAAAAGGACAGCTTGTGGAACATGCAAATCAAATCTATGTAGTTTAAAAAAAAAAATCGGAAGCCATGAAAGCAACTTAGCTTTATGGGCAATTCAGGAATCGGAAATTCTGCACAAATGGGGGATGATAGGTCTCTTTCACATAACAGCCTGCCTGTGAATGTCCTTTGCCTTCTGAAGATCTACATTCCCACCTGCAGCAGTACTTGAGGGTGGGAACCCTGGTGCAGGGCATTGCTTACCAGTGAGACTCTCCCATTTGTGTGGGGTTTTTTTGTTTCTAAATGTTACAGTAGAGACTTGCTTAAATACTTTTTCCCGCCTTATTTCATTAATCAACATGTCCCTTCCTTTTGTAACTAGGAGAGCAATCACTGGAAATCATGTGGGAACGTAGTTTTCTGGAAGTGTAAACTATGGATGGTTATAACTACAATTTTTCTAGTATTCTTCCTGGTCATTCTCATCAGCCTAATTCTTTATTCTAGTAAGTATCTCACTCTTGGTTCATCCTCTAATAGAAATGTACAATAATGACAATCTAATATAACGCAAATTGAACAGTAGCATCCTTTAAACTCCTCCTGTAAACTGCTGGAGCAACTGGGATGCTGACTGCAGAGGGTGGTTTGTTGAGTAGTGGATGTGAACACTTTTATTTTCACAGGCAGCAAGCAACTTGTATCCTGATCAGATGGCAATTCCAGTTTGTAGCTAAGTGAGAAAATGTTATGAAAAGAGAGTTGGGGATCAGGATGGAAGTGATGCTTGTAACATTGCAACGAGTGCAATGGATTGCTTATGTTCCCTCATGTGGTGTCAGTGCCCATTGGGCTCCCGAAGCAGCTGACTTTCACCAGTGGGGGTGGGTGACTGACCTCCATGCGCTGTCACATTTCTTCACGTGACTTGCACTTTTTTTCTGTCATTCCCAGTCAGTCATTACCTAGGAAATTCATGAGAAAGCCACCCTGGAGAAAGCTTACAGGGATTTTTTTCAATACTTCTGATAACTGGAACTCTTTCCTCCCCTTTCTATCTCCTTTTGAATATTAGATGTTTACACAGATGAGGATGACTATTGGGATCCTGATGCACTGCGAAATAGTGGAAATTGTCGCAATTTTTCAGGAACGTTGGAGTTAATGTGTGGTCTCCCACACGTTTTCTCTGAAGACATTACTAAGAGGGTATGTGTTGATGTGGTTCTTGGCAAAGCTGATTCTGCCTGAAACATAGATTCAGTGTTTTCCCTTTTAAGAAGTTTCTGTTTCTCTGGGTAGCAACTCAGTCATTTGCAAGTCCACAAAAGATTCTGAGTTGTGCTTTTTCTAGTATAATTTTACAGTATAATTTTAAGTGCTGATCTACAAAAAAGAATTGTCTGCTTTTAAGCACACAAACAGTTTACATTGATTTAAAAAAAAGAAAAAAAGCACCTGATTTTTTTTTTCTCCAAATTTGTGTAATGGTTGGGATACAGTGTTCACCTTTTTCACAGAATCGTTGAATAATTCAGGCTAGGAGGGGCCTGTGAAGGTCATCTACACCCAGCACTGGCTAAAAATCCTGTGTGTTGCACTCTTCTGCAAGTATATGATGACAGCCTGGGTTTATAGCTGCCATTTCCATCGAGCCACCACAGCTCTAAGTTACAGCTGAGATAAGCTCAGCAGGCATGGCAGTGCTGATTTAGACCTACTGTGGAAAGGGAGTCTCAGTAGAGAGACCCTTCCTTCTACCAAGTAAGAGTAGAAGGGCTTTTTGGTACTAATAAAAACCCAAGCCAAACAACCTAAATTGCACATGGCAACATGAGCACATACTCAATGCCTCTGTTGTGTTAAGGTAACATAGTAGGCACTCAAACACACAGATTAACTTGTCTGTCAAGCTTGAAGAGATTGTGTACCTTTTCCAGGGCAGACATTTGCTGATATTTGACCATCAGCACCTGTATTTATGCCCCTTAAAACACCCATAAGAATGATTCGACATACTTTCTTTTATGGGGAAAAGAGAGACTGAATAGAATAAATACGTTTTCTTTTTCTTTTCTTTTTTCTCTCCAAGTTAACAGATGTCTACAGTTCATCTCCAGCTCTAGGACGCTACTTTAGGTCAGCTCAGGTGGTTTATTTCAGGTAAGCAATTTCTGTCACCAAAATTATCTGAAAATACCAGGCTTTTGAAGAGACATACATGTGCCTACATAAATATGCACCACATTTAAATCTGTGAAAAATAGGTTGTTTGGGGGAAAGTTACATGTATAGGTAGAGAAAACTGCTCAAAGAATCCTCTGGTGTAAATGGCAAGCGCTGATGAAAATATATAATGACAGTAACATTTTGTTGCTGATAAATATCATCTCTATTGTCTTTGGTTCCAAGTGCAGCCCTTAATAAACCTATTCAAGGGTATTTATTAAAAGAAAATGAGCTGCTGGAACCATTTGAGATTGACATGGCTTAAATAGCTTTAAATAAATAAAACAGGGTTTGTGGGGAGGAGAGAACTGTTTTGTTCCCAAAAGAGCTAAAGGCAACAGGGACATACAAGTCTTGAGAGCCAAAACAGTAATATTGTATTGCTGGTTTGTTTGGACCACTTTTCCCCCTCACTTTATTTTGGACAACAGGAGCAAATCTCAAAGCAGCAGCACGTTGGAGACACTGGTGGCACAGGAGCGAGAGCGAGAGCAGGTGGCAGAGTGGAAGCTAGGCTAGCCTGGGTGGGAGACGCTTACACGTATAGAAGCTCAGCCACCACAGGCAGGGGAAGTCAGAGGAGTAGCAGTGATGAGAAGAAGGGGGAAAGCATCCAGGTCCACCTTGCAGTGGCAACAGAAAGCTTCAAGCTGGAACAGAGGGCAGATCTTACTCTTGGCAGAAACTGGCACTGGAGGAAGGCTAAGGAGTTTACTGTGTTTGAGACTGTAAAGTTTTGATCTATGGAGATACCACAGATTTACAACAGGAAGGAGGCTGAGCAGCATAGGGAAAATTGTGACTGGAAAGATCAGCTGTAGCATGGTCCTGCCATGGAGAGATAGCAGAGAGGCAAGGGAAGGCAGTCAGAGAACTTCCCCCAAGGACTTCTGAAAAAGCACTGTTGCAAAAGGGATTAGAAAGATGGGAGAAAATAAAGGGAAATAGATTTGCAAAGTCCCAAGGCCCTTGAGAGAGCAAGGACAGAGGAAGAGCCCCCTTGGGCTGTGGCAAGGGGCAGTCCCGAGGACACTCTGGGGAATGTGCTCCCCTGCATTGCCAGCCTTGGGCATCCTGGCTCTGTTCCATGAGTGAGCTGTAGCTCCTTAGCCTTACGGGTAAAAATTGTGGTTTAGACCATCAGGTACAAAGCTGTAGTTCTGCATACATATTGACTAGCTGATTGATCTCTTTCTCTGTGCCTCTCTCTGCCTCTTTGTGTGTGTGTGTCTCCTTTTCCTCCATCCAACTACTTTTTTGATGTTTTAAATTCTATGAGTACAAATTGTAACTGTCAAATTGTAGTCAGTGGATCTGGTAGACTACAAACACTGAAATCTCCAGAGGTCACTCCAGTTTGGTGGTTTGCGTAATCCACTCCAGAGCTGAGTTAGGAGCGCAGCTGGGTGGCCCTAGGTGCTGCTATCAGGAAAGCAAATCTCTCTGCGGGTTCTCAGCTAACCTATGCATGAGATATCACAGCACCTCTTATCGTTATGTACTTGTGAAGCACGAGTGCTGAAAACCTCACCCCATTAGGACACATGTCCAATTGCCTCTTGTGCACTTGAAAGCATGTCTCAGGTTGGCTTCAAGTACGTGCACAGTTTCTGTTAATGTCAAGAGCTGCTCTGAGAAGGGAGGGGGAGGAGGAAACTGGAATCTTTGATGGCAGTTTTCTTTTATAATGCTTTTCTTAGAACAAGTTTAAAAAAAGTCCATGCCATCATTGATACGAAAAGTCAGTCTTCTCAAAAAAGAAAAGATCCAGTGGGGACTTGAAGGCATTCATACTTGACTTTGTTTTTCAGTAATGAAAGCTCCACTGTATTTTATCAGCTAGAGTTTTCTGTACCACCATCAACAGAAGGGTTTATGGAAAACACAATGAACCCAGATTTTATAAGGAATATTTTACGTCAAAATATTTATGATGAAGATGATGCTTTTAATCCTGGGACATCTGAATGTAACAGGTTAAAGCTTGACCCGACTTCTCTCACATTAACATGTAAGTATTGTACACTAGAGAGACTGTTTCTTTACAAAGAGCAGAAGTATTTGCTTGAAAGGAGGGAATTCTTTCTGGGAAGATGTTGAGACTTGTTAGTAAATATATTTTGCACAACAGTATTAAGAAAACTGTAAAATATTCCATTTTCAAGAAAGTCTTGCTATACTTAGCTTATAACTTAGGATTCGCTGTTTGGTCCTCTGATGAGAAAGGGAAAGGTGATGAGACTGGTTAACTACGGACTCTAATCAAACTTTTCAGATCTCCTCTTACATTTTATGTGTACAAAGAAAAATCTCCTCATATGTGTGTGTACTATAATGGGAAGAAAAATAATTAAAAAAGTTTCTCCTTATTGTATATTCATATTTGAATGTCTATGAAACAAATTTTAATCCAAGTAAAACAGGATAAGTAATTTGGGAGTGATCTTCTGATTCTTTTCAGAGTCAAGGATGAAAAAAGCCTCCTGATTTTTGTCTTTTCAGAGATTTTTGGGAAAATCTATTATGCACAGAGATACCTTTTAAAGGAACCAATTGTTCGTTCTTCCAGGTTTTCTAGGTAGTGATTCCAACGCCTCCCAGTAACTAGGTAGTGATTCCAATGCATTTTGGTTTGTCTTGATTGAAACGTCAGTATGAAAGTCCTATGAGCTTTGCAGCTTTACTGAAAACAATGCATGGAGCTGCTTCCCCTCACCCCCAACTTACCGAGCCACACCTACATGCTTTCAGAATAATTCCAGGCTAACACTTCACCGTACAGTGTACCTAAGTAAGATGTGTGATTAACTCCTATTGATTTTTCTTGGTACTCTTATCAAGGGACAAGAGAGCAACAAGCCATGAGTTCCAATTCTCAGTATCATTTAGTTCCTTATATATTGACAGGATTAATAGAAAATGCAGTGTAAAAGAGGCAGGAAAGAATATGCTGAAATATCTAACTAAAGTTTCATTTTAATGTTAATAATGTACTGTTTTAACTTTCAGAGAAATGATGGAAAGACTCCTCATCTTTCTCACCACCTAGAAGAGATGGGCTTCTCCTACCTTTTAGTAATCCCAGGGTAGGGAGCTATTTATTAAGTAGAAACACTTCCAAAGTTGTCCTGTAAATACCGTCTGTGATGCATTATTGTAAATGGAAAATGTGGTATATTTATAACAGTGTTGTACTCCTATAACACCGCTACCTCCTTCTTTATGTTGTCCTGATATCTCAATAGCCCATTTCACTCCTGTGAAAATCATGTGTCTTCTCCGATGCATGCTCTGTTGACTTTGAAACCTCTGTTTTTTCTTGCCTAATGATCCAACCTGGATTCCCTGCATGAGCTTTAAAAGCAGTCTTGCACATGACTCCTTTCTTCTTCTCTTGACTTATTCAAAATTGTCTGCACAGCTACATCCTTAATGCTCATTTCCACCCATGATCATGTCTGTTACCTTTTCTCCCTGTTAACTTTATATGCCATGTTTCCCCATTGTTCTTTCCTCATAAAACAGCCTGAAAACTTAAATACCCTCTCTATTTTCTTTAATTGCATGCAAGACCTTTGCACTAGTTTAAGCAAGCTTCAACTCTCATCATTCCCTTGTTCATCCTACAGTCTTCCTGGATAAGGTGGTATCTGCTCTGTTTTTCTCTTCAATAATGTGAAATAGAAAAGAAGAAAGAAACATCAGGAAGAAACATGTCTTGTTTACTAACACAGCTGAACGCCACAGGAATCTCTCAAGGGTCAAATTAGCTGTGTGCTTTAATAATTAGCTACTGGTACTAGTGAATAGACATCCATTTGACCCACATTTGTAAATTCAAAGAGAAACTAGTCTATACCCTTAATTATAGTCCCTGTCCCAGCAGTGGGGATAAAAATGAGCAGATGCAAGATATTTGCCTTAATAAGGCAGCAAATAGTTGTTCTTGTTGACAGGAGATCAGATGAGATGGACCAATGCCAAGAGGAAGGTGCTGAAACAGACCATGTAGGCCAGCGTGGCATGACAGTTATAGCCAGTAAGTGGTTATAACATGAAAATTAAAAATTAAGCATTAACTTCAAACAGAATGGAATGGATTCACTACCATGTTAGTGAAGTATAGCTTCTTGTCATTTGTTTATAGCCAGTATGGATGTTAGTACTGTTGGATAGACAAATTTATTTTAAGAAACCTTTTGTACTGTGCAAAATATCTTATGGGAGATTGTGTTTCTCTTTTTCTAATATTACTTGTTTATTTATCTGACAATTTTACTGTGCATTAAATTATTTATTTTTACTCTTAAAGTGATTGTTTTCATTCTGCAGCAGCACCAGTCTTTCAGCTGTTCGAGTTGGAAAATAACCATCAGAATTCTAAATGCCGAGAGCTGTGTGAAGTGTCTGACAGAGCCGTACACCCAAACCTGTGTTTGTTGTTTGAGTTTTCACTGAGCTTGGGAAACAGCCTGGACCAAGTTAGTAGTTCACATGGCTCTCATATTTGTGGCTAATTCTGACCCCATATTGATTTGTAAGATGTAATGTTGGCTGTGAGAACTATAATTTCTCTTCGTGCTGTGTTCTATGCAGCATACAGCTAGAAGAGATATTCCTTCAGATTCTTACATTGGCGAAGGATAAAATTCATGGTTTGTATGGTTTGTGCCAAAAGCAGCAGGCTATGAAAATACCAGCAGCAGAGGAATAATTTGCCTTTGAGATGCTGCTTGATCTTATTTACTAAGAAAATTGAACCTGCTCTTGAACACTTCTTTATTTTGATTCTGTTTCTAAGAACTGAAAAATAATACAATGATTATGCTTCTTTATGGTGAAACCCCTATGTGCATTAAGGGTCAACAGAAAAAAGGAGACAAGCATTCACTTTTTTTTCCCAGCCATCCTCCTCAGCCCCAGTACCTTTATACCAGCAATTCACAGGAAAGAAGGACGTAGAGTTCTAGCAAGGTGTTGTGATATTCAGCAGAAAATGTCCAACTTTACAGTCTACCTCCAGTCAAGCTTTGAACCCTCATTGAAGGAAATGTCAAAAAATGACAAAAAGTGGTTTCTGGTTTCATATCTTTGAGGTAAATTGATCATGTAAAAGAAAAGAACTAAGTAAATTCATTATGTCCTCATGCGTTAGGGACAGAGCAGTGTGGAAACAAATTATTTCATTAAGTTTGGTATTTTGAGTGAATGCTTAATGTTAATTTTAATAGAAGGAATGTGGGTAATACTCCAGTGACTGAGGCAACTGAGACACTGTTAAAAAGGAATAGAAAAGGTAATTCTGGTAATTCAGCTTGTGGAGTGTACAACCAGCCCTTTAAAATCCCACGGCAAGCAGTCATCTGTGTAGCCACAGCAGCCAGTACAAATCTTGCACAGATTCAGCTGCCTGTCACTGCAGTGTTGCTTGCACCATGCTAGCAGTGTGTCTGTCCACTGCTGCATGCAACCATTCACCCATGGGACTGCCCCCGGCACCGAAACCGCACGTGGGAATCACAAAGGCACACGCCGTAAAGCCAGGGCTGCAGCCAGCAATCACATACAAAGGGAGATTCAAAATCAGGAAAACTGTTCAACATTTTCTTCCAAATTCTTTTATTACAAAAATAGAGGGAGCAAAAAAAACATGCTTAAGCAAGAACACAAGCACATAATCACTTTATGAGCTCTGGTGAACAGTTGAATAACTGGTTTCAGCCGTAAGCGCATGAGCACTTAGGTGTGGTGTTTGCACTGCATCACTGCTTGCAGAGGGGTGATGGGCTATGGGGAGGTTATGTTCTGGCACAGCAGAGAGCCAAACCTGAGACTCGAGCTGGAACCGTTGTGTCACAGAGGCAGCACCTGGGAATCTTATACTGAGAGGTGCGCAGTTACCGCCTGTTTCGTAGTCTTCTGAGCGGCTGGAATTTTTGTTTTACGTGCAATTGGTTGCATTTTTATTTAATTCCAACTTCATTAAGCGTTCACTCTAAGAGAAGTAATATTACATTAAAGATGGGAGAAATTTGGTAAATGAGCTATTTATTGAAACTGTATATTATTTAATGGTATATACCAAGCAGGCCAGAGAAACTTTGGAAAAGAGTAAGTGCACCTAACACAGGGTCTGTGCTTTCATTTAAAAAAACAACCCCCCACACCAAGCAAACAAATACACCAACAACAAGGGGTGTAATTATTGCATTTCGAGATTTCTGTCAGTAGTTCTGTAAGAGCCTTTTTTAAAAAAACAAACATACTGCAAAAATCTGGAAAAATGTACAGCCTCAGTTGCTTCTAGTAATGAAGCACCTAATTTTCTATAGAGAAACATTGTCTTAAAATGGCAGTTGCTACTGATTCCTCCTGGTTTAATTGTCAAGTCCTGTACCCTGTCCATATCTCTTTCTGTGATCACCTTTTCATGGGCAGGTTTGTCTCATTGGAAATGATTGGCAGATGTGTCCTAATGAGTAAGCTCAGTAACATGAAAGAGATGTTTGTTTGAAGACCTGACAGCAGAGATAGGGTGGTTAGCAAGGCTGCATACCGGTGGCTTAAATATTCAAATAAAATAGTGCCTTTGGGAGCGGGAAATGTCCCTTTCTAAGTTATCAGGACATAATCATATTCATTGTGCTCTTCAGTGCTGGCAATATTTTCCTTCTGCTTGGGTATGTTGACAAGCGTGTATTCTGTCTGATTAGCGGTGTTAATCACAGAGGCTTTGTGGTTTCCATTGTGTCTGATGGTAGAGTACCACACTTCACTGGAATTCATAGAACCTTTTTTTGAAAAATGTTTCTGAGAAGGGGGAGAGAAACAGAGAGAGAAGTTTCAGTGAGATTATACCCTGAACAAGTTTGCAACGTGAACAAATCTGGTATAGCCTGTGTGCTCATGCAGTGGTGTCAACAAATACACACAGTACCAAGAACGGTTTGTAAATCCACAGTCATTTCCCTACTGTACAGGCTGTGGCTGGACACCAGGAGCACCCAACAACACATGCGTGCCTGGTGTGGATGAAGGGTGAAGGCCTGACCTGTTCTGAGGCTGATAGCGCTTAGTGGTGGGTTCTGTAGTAAAAAGCTCGTCACCACACACGTGAGGGAGCAGAGTGGCAGAAAGGCAGGTGGGAGAACCTGAATCATCCCTTGCCCTGGGTACCCCCAGGCCTGTCCCAGGACACCCATCACCCTGGTGGTCCCAGGCTGACATCGACCCAATGAGCGAATGGGAGCCTTACAGGTGGGGGTGGCAGGGGAGTTAGTGAAGGTATGGGACATATTATCGATACACATGAGGGGAGAGCATTTGGGGTTTACATAAGACTTATCTATGGGATGTTTATGGGGGGAACTAAAGGGAGGGATCAGGGTGATTTGCAGAGCAAAAAGCATGGGAAAGTAGGGGTGTGTGTGTGTGTGTGTGTGTGTGTGTGTACGCGCGTGTCTGTGCAGGAGATACACTGTCCTGGAAGGGGCCCTGGCCTCATGGGAGATGCAGCGATGGCTAACCCCCTCCTTGGCAGTCCTTGTCTAATGCTGTCATTGAAAACAGAGGGAGAAGAAGGAAGAGCCGTTAATGAAGGAGGAAGTAAGATTGTGTGAGTAAATACCTTCCCAACTCTGTTTAGACTTGACCCTTTTTTTGCCTCTTGAATGTGTTTGCTAATGGGTTGTGGGTGACTGTGCATCTAAATAACTAGCAGGATGACTCATTAAGTCAAGGGACAATGTGAACTGATTAAGTACTCAGAGCCAGAAGTTAAAAATTTGTTTACCCTGATGCTCTTGATTTGAACCCACTGGGTAATAAAGCCAGTGAGTAACCAGGGGCTTTATAGTGTCATCCTCTATTGTCTGCAGTAGTACCAATATTTTAAGTGGGTGTTGCTGAGTTCATGCTGACATTTGCAGCTATCTTTCATATTCTGTAAGTGAAACAGAGGTCTCTGCTCCATGGGTTAATAAATCCAGAGGGTTCTCTTATTTTTCAAACCTAGAAGTGAGAAATAGTTTTTAGAACCTAATTCCTGCAGAATCTGTCTCAGATTTTCCCAGCTTATATAAATCATTTTGTCTGCTTAGATTCTGCTTGGTGTGAAAGATCTCCTGACTTTGAGGAGACTTCACTGAAAATAATTCCTGAGGTTTGAGTTGAGGCTTTATAAAACTTTGAGATTTAGAAATTCCAGAAGTTTTAAGGAGCAGAGCAATCAGGGTGGACTTG
The DNA here is from genome assembly GCA_013389905.1 of Sula dactylatra. Taxonomy (NCBI): domain Eukaryota; kingdom Metazoa; phylum Chordata; class Aves; order Suliformes; family Sulidae; genus Sula; species Sula dactylatra. The sequence goes on along the minus strand of WEKW01005884.1, from coordinate 101,754 downwards.
CTTAAGAAAAAGAATTTTCTACCTATCTGCAGGGGCACGGCTCTCTCCTCCCCTAGTCACTATTGCAAAGAATCGGGAGGGCAGCAGTGTTTCTCCTAATGTGCCTGTGGAATGAAGAACAGGTAGGGTCTTTATTTCCATGAGTGACTGGGTCCAAATCCACTGAGTGAAGACTGGAGTGCCTCTTGTCCCTTCCAAGACATCGGTTTACCCAAGACTTGCTTATAGCCATATTTTCCAGACTCCTTCCAGTCTACAAGTCTTGAAAGGCTGTTATCATTGACCTTCTCTTATCAGTGGGAAGACTGAAGTGTAGAGGTGGAGTGATTTGTCCTACACACTTGACAGTGCAGGAGGAGCGAGCATGAAGACTCTTGAGATTTTGTTTGAGTCTTTCATTATTCATAGGCCAAGTTTAATACTCGGAAGCGTTGTCTCTCTTATTGCAGTAACAACCCTCCAAGGACTGTCTTCAAACTACACTCTGGGACTTTTACTTGGGACCAAAAACTCTCAAAACTAGACAGCTACTTGGCAGGTTCCCTATTACAGTTTCACCCCCTCCTCTGCTCTTCCCCCACAGCCCACCCCACGCTCACATGTACAAATGATGAGCTCATTTAATCACACCCTTTTCTGTCATCTTGCCCACTTTCTTCAGAATTTTCTGCTAAACACCCACATATCTGCCGGGCACCAAATTTTGTTTTACTGATGCAATCTTTATAAAAAAAAAAAAAAAAAAGAAACCAAAACCAACCAGGTTGGGCTGCTAAATGGCAGCACTTTGTTCTGTGGTACATAGGGCTTCTGGTGATCATTTGTCATCGGTGACTCAAGAGGCAACTTTGCTCACCCTTTACTAACATTAACTGTTTACAAAGCAGAGGTAGCAAACCACAGGCACTCAGCTACTGCCTCTTGGAGCCCGGTGTATTAACATAAACAAAGGAGTACTGGAGAGTGTGAAGTGCATCAGTTGAGAAGTGGCTCCTCCCTCACCCCTGCCACCCCTTGCCTCCAGGACAATGAGTTTGGGCAGAGGAGCAGGGCACACACCAAGTTATATAGTTACCTCTTAAATTACCTTGGGGTGCATTGCCAGAGCTCCTGAATCTAACCCCAAAGCAGAGAAGTAAGATGGACTGGGCAATGTGTTAATCATGCCAGTCTTTCCTGCGTGTCCTGTCCTGCAGTGCAACCATTTGATCCATTCTGCTTCGTAATTCGTAATTAATCACTGTTCACTCTGACAGTGAATATTTTGAGGCTTTTCTTCCTCCTCCTAGAGTCAGTGGGACATTGGAAAGGGAAAACTTATTTTGTTTCAGCAGAGACTTAGCCATTTGTTGACACATCTGCTACTTTTTTCACAATGGAAAGATTAACCAAAACATTTTAAACCTCCAAGTATTAAATCTACCTTTGTCCTTCAATTGAAGACTTCTTTTATTACTAAATCTAGTTGGCAATAGTCCAGTTAAATGGCTTATTAAAAGATGTCATGCTGAAACTGAAACTTTTTTGTGGAAACATGCCAGTTTTGACAGAACTGTAGGTAAAAGAGTTTATGCTTACTACCAGAAACCTGAGGGGAGAAGGGAATGAGGAGGAGGAGAGAGGAGCAGCCCCACAGCCATAAATCGCCCAGTGGCTGGGGTCACTCATCTAGGACACGATCACGAGGTACAGCCCCTTGAATTGCCTGATTCGGGCCAGGCAGCATTACACTCAGCCTCTGAAATGACAAGTGAGTGCTGTGGTCTGTTTGGCCACTGGTTGCCCGAGAGGGGGGCTGCGTATCATTGTTATAGTTTATGTACATACATTTATTTGGTACATAGGCTTAAACTGATGTTTTTCTGCATCCCAAGCAAATACCCTGATTATGAGTTTTTGTCTCTCCTGCAGGAGTGTGAGGGACAACTTGTCCTTCTGACGCATGGATGTTTTGGACTCAATTGCCCTGGAGGGCAGCAAAACCATTCACTTTTAGTCATTACCTGGACGGTACTTGGCAGATGGCTGTAGGTCTGTGCTGGGGAAAACAGAAAGAAAACACTTGTGATTGTCATATTTTGGTGCAGTTACAGGACACAAGGACTTTCTGCAACACAGGATTTACTCAGACTTAGCCACAGACTGAGTAGAGGTTGTGCAAAAGTATAAACTAGTGTGACATTAGTTGGGGAAGGGGTTGACTTTCTGAGGGCTAAATAAATCTGATGGCTTTTCAAGATTTATCTTTTCTCTAATTTAACACACACTTACATCACACAGCACTGCTCATAGACCTTAATAAAACCTAGATGTGTAACCTTGTTGGGGTTTTTTTGGGTGTTTTTTGGGTTTTTTTTTTTAACTTAACTGAAATCAGTTTTACATGTTTCTCTTAGAAATGGCTGTTCTTGTTTGCTTGCTCTTTGACTGTGTTTCAGCTTTACAGTCAACGCAGCCTTAATTCTGCCAGGGATCTCTGGCTGGCCACCAGGGTGCAGCGGCACTAGGTGGTGTGCCACATGCCCAAGTGTGCCCTAGATGTTTTTGCACATGGGTTTGGCGGGCTTGGGCTTTTCTGGAAATTTGGCTCTCTGTCCCGTGAATAGGGGGCTAAATGGCAGGGCTGTTTTTTGCATCGTCCTTTCTCACAGCTTTATTTTTAGCTGCTTAGTTGGTTCTTGTTACCAGGTTGATTGAACTATTGTTTGCTCCTGTAAAATTTCAAAGAGATGTCAGCCTCTCAGTATTGTGTTAAAGATGCCATCTTAGAGAACTTGCAGTGTTTTAAAACATTACTGTGCTGCCTTTACACGGCCATGAAATCGCCGATGTACAGGACCAACAAGAAGCTGTTCTTCCCTAAGCAAATAACTGAAGTTGTGAAAGTACTAAAAGTGTTATATCATCCCTCGATGAGTGGCTTTGCCCCCGATGGAAAGGACAGCAGACTGAATCAAAACCAAGACCTCATGAGTCATGAGAACATATGTGATCCTGCCTACTACGTGAGTCTTCCCTATTTACATATTTAATATGCGGAAACTACTTTATTAGGAGAATACCTCATTCTGTCATGTGTTTAGAAAAAGTCCTAAACTGTGCTTTGAATATGGGGAACGGGGGCTGGCATGTGACCAAACGCAGGGCGTGCTGTGCTGGCAGCCCCCGTCCTCCTGCAGCTCTCTGCCTTGTTTGCCAGGGGTGAGGCAGGGGTGTAGCATAGGTGCCCTGCAGAGTGGGTGCCCCCCCACTGTCGTTCAGAACTTGCAAGCCTGCAGGCCCAGCTGTGATGTACCAAGGCTGAGTTCACCATCGCAGGAGGCAGCTGTGTGTCGGTGGCCAAGGCACACATGGTTTAGAAGGCTGGAGGGGACGACTGCCCCCTTGTTCTGCATCATTCCAGAAACAAAAAAACCAAAGAGACCCCAAATAATCCAGCATGGTGGGGCATCAAGAGGGCAGGTACCCCCCACTGGATACAAGGAGGTGTCCCCTGGCTGGGATCCAAAATGCCTTGCTATGACTGCTGCCCATGGCGGTGCCTGTGCCCACCAGCTGCCTCTGCAGCAATACTGGATGCTGACAGAGGGCTCCCCCATGCCTCCACCCATGCCATGCCACACCATCCCCAGGGTGCTGGAGGAGCCTTTTTACTTACTTTCCTTGTGGGCATATCTTTTCCTCCTGATGGGGATGTGCGTTTCCCACCTAGGGTATGGAAATAAGGGTGGGCAGGTTAGGTCTGGTGCTGGTTAGTCCTCTGCTCCCCACTACCAAACCCCAAGTGCCCGCAGCTGTGTAGGAAAACCCCTCCACCAGCTTTTCAGACACATCACTTTCATGCAGCTTCTCTGCCTCTGCCCTCTCAGCCTGTCCCCTGTCTTCCCTGGGTGGCAGCCCCAGGCAGGCAATGAGCCTTGCCCTGGGAACTGTGAGAGCAGGGGCTGCCCCAGGGGAGGAGAATCACAGGTCTGTGGATGGATGGATTGCAAGGACAAACTCGGCAGCTGACAGCAGGCTTCACAGCATTTAGCCATTCCTGTGAGGTACAGCCTCTCTCCCCCTGGGGAGCCTGGCAGTAGTTCAGCAAAGTTTGTGGTTTTGAGGAGCAATCAACCTTTCTGGGCTTGTCTGTATTAAATTCCTCTAGACGGGTTAGTGAGCAGTAAATCTTGTGAAGAGATATGGCAGAACCAGCCCCACCTGCCCCAAAATTATTCACATCAGTCTATGTGCTGGTGTGTCTCAGTGAAAATCAAAAAGAAGAGGAAACACAGCAAATGTAACACAAACCGCAGGCTCATGGGTGAGTGCAAGGCTAGTGGGACAGGCCAGTTCCTGACACATCTAATCTCCAGCAGCAAATGAACTTTGCTGTTTCAAGCAGAAGACTATACTTCCAGGTTTAAGTACTGAAATTATCTGGCAAATTTAAGATCCTTTAAATTACATTCGGACTGCTGTTACCAAGCTTTTTGATAATAAGAGCTAGGCTTGCTGGAACGTGCACTATTGCTTATAGCTTACAATTTTGTGCTTGTAAAATGCCTGTAGAGTAATTTACAAACATTTTATAATGTGTTTTTGACATATATATATATTAGGCTTACATATATAATAAAAACATACTGAGGACCAAGTTGTATGAAGTTGAGAAAGACGCCCAACTTGCCGATGGAGGTGCATTATGAGTCAGTCTCTAAGTACATATTTCATATTCTTTTTCTTTCCCAGGACTGGAAGTAAATAGATAATGTCACCATTCTTTGTTGCTGTCATTACTTTTGCGGCTAAACATGTGCTCTTAGATCTTAGCTATTTCATATACTACCCAAGTTTGGCAATTAGCATGAAAAAATTTTTTTCTGCACATGCCCCTGGCATTCTTATCACAGTAGCAGAAATTTTTGCAGTAGTGGCAAACATCTTGACTTCCTGCTTACAGGGAGAATTTAGATCACTTTTATTACGGCTGGGAATAAAGATAAAGCTAATCGTACCTCATTCGAGGTAGGCCTACCTGGTTTTCTTTGAATTGTATAGAGCATTTTGCCCACACAATTCACGCTAGGAATATATCATAACTGTTGGTTATCATGAGTTTGATATAAGTATTTTTGTTTTCTGATCATTTATTTATTCCAATTTTTCATGTTTATATTCAATTGGCTTCTGATTTTTTAGTCACTCACTGAGAAGGAAAGGTTGTTGGCTTGGATAGCTCTTCTCCTGAACTGTCAAAAGCAAACAGCATGTTTCTGTAGCAAATTAGACCTGTAAACTGCTGCACAAACCTTAGATAAAGTCTTCTTATTTAGTCAATAATGTGTAATCCTGTGGGAAAATATGTCTCATGGTCCGAGAATTGAAAGCATTTCTCAGCATCTGCATTCATACTACAGACATGCTGGCTCCTTTGAGGCAGGGCCCAGCAGTTAGCAGAGGAGAGCCCAACTTGCCTGTGAGTGGAGGGTTTTTGCAGGGATTGGCACTTGCTGGGTTTTTTTGGAGGCAATTATAACTACAGCTTTATCAGTGAAAATGCAGGGAAATAGTTCGGGCCAGCAGTCTCAAAAGAGGAGAAATGTGACTCAACTATTAAAATAAAAACAAAGGCAGAATTAATTTTCTTTGTTTCTATAGACTCACTTTGCTCTTTGCAGAGCAGCTGCACGAGCTGTTGTACAGGCTCCAGAGGCTGTCACTCTCAGGAAGTGGTCAAGCCAAATATAGAAGTGCCTCTAAAAAGTAAGCTCTCCAAATAGAAGGGATGAAGGGGCAGATTTGGAAATATACAGGAAGAAGCAACGAGGGCCAAGAAACAAAATACAGAGGAGGCAGCAGGGTCTATGGTTAAATGGTGGGGTCTGAAATCGATCAGCTCCAGGTTGTGACGTTTTCTCCCAGCAGCTGCAGTATCAAGCCTCAAGTCTGTGTTAGGTCTGCTCTGCACGCTTGAAGCTAAGGTTGCTTTCAGTCTGATTTTACTTCAAGCCCATTTGCCAAAGTGCCAAAAGACAAGGCAGCAGATGCCCTCTTGTCCCCGAAGGGGGACTTCCTGGGCGGAGGTAGTGGGACGCTGCTGGCACGGTTGCACACACATCCACTGAGCCACCTTTGTAAGGGATGATGCCAGCCTCGCCTGCTTTCAGAAATATGATGCTCCTCTGATCTGCTGCAGGATGTGACAGCACTAGCCTTCAGCAGAGAGGACTTCAGTGGGGAACTGCTGCAGCTGTTGTCTCCACCTAACTTGTTCTCCCTCAACAAGAGGTTACTGGTCCAGAAATAGCTTTGCACCTACCCAGCTGCTTAAACCAAACACCTCTAACACAAGACCACCAAACCCTAAAAACGTCTCATCCGACCAAGAAAAATGCGCCATCTTTGCTCCATGGCTGGCTACTTGACTAAGAAAGCCCAACACTCCCTCACTCCAGTGCATTGTAATTCCTGCTACCCCTGTAATTGCCCCTGCCTCCTCCCCCGCTGGGATCCCACTAGACACAGTTGGTCCTCATTTACTCATGGGCTGATTCACCTCAGGCTGACGAACTTGGCCTGCTGGCCTCAATGGAGTGATAATTTGGACTTATTTCTTCCACCTGGCTGCTCATTTTCCCAAGCCTTGTAGACACTCCCCCATCCGCAGGTGCCCATCTACTTTGTTTTCTTCCAGCTCTGGTTAAAGCTACTCGGGAGAGATGCCGACAGCTGGATGGTGTGGTTGCATGAGCCTCATTTCTTAGGAATTTGGGTTTATAGCAATACAAGCTGTGAATGCAGAACAAGATGCTTTGAGGAGGTTTTTTGGAGGTAAGTATGTGCCTAGTGTCTAAGATGAGAAACAGGGGTGCTTTGGGGGACCTTAGCACAATGGCTGTGGGTTTGATCCTACAGTATTACTAAGTGCCTTCAGGAACACAGGATCAGGTTGGTGTGGATGGGTTGATTGCTATGAGCTACGTACAAATTCTCATGTTGCAACCTGACCTGTTCCTTTAGCCTGATTGTGAGCCTGCCCTGTGCAGTGGAACAGAGGAGCCCTTCCTAGCCAACCCTCAGTCTCTGCCTCTTGTGCTGCCTGGTGAGTGGCGGCAGCTGGGGCTGGACCTCTGCAGTGCCAGGGCTTTGTCAGGATGCTGAGTCACTGCAGAGGAACTAGTTTCTCTTAAAAAAAAAAAAAAAAAAAAAAAAAAAACAAAAAAAAAACCAAACCCTGTCATTTCTCTATCCTGCTGAACTTCTGCAAGGTCTGTGATTTTTTCAGAATGACCCAGCTTTATCTGTAATCAGGTGGCTATGACTGAGGAGTGACGTGCTATGTGAAACTCATGGTGAGCAGGCAGGCACTGTTAATCGGCAGGAGGTGGAGCAAGATGGGTTGCAGTTGCTGTCTGTCCTACAAGGGCAGCTACTGAGTGCTCTCCCTGTGTTACCTCTCCTGGCAGTGGTTTCTTACAGAAGAGTTTCTGAAGTGAGGAAAGCCAGGTGTAGAGCTGCATGAGCACAGGCTGCGTCACGGTACCGTGCCAGTGCCACCTTTTACAGCAGCAGACTTTTCTCCCCTCCCCTCTGATGGGGGATACGGGTTGCACAGCCCCATCAACAGCTAGCAGGAAAAACCTGCTTTATGAAAACCTTGCTCATGGTGTCCTGATTCCTGCTGGTAAAAAGCATCTGGGAACGTTTTCAAAAGCAACAGAAGTCCCATCTGTAAGTGTGCCACAGGCTGTTAAAGCAATGGGGATTGAGCAAGCTTGGGAGCTGAAAGCCTGGGGCTGAGACCCTATAGGCATGTGATCCCATCACTGCTACTTGCTGCCAGAGATGAGGACCCACCACCCACACATGGATTTTGTTGGCCTTGACGCAAACTGCTTCTGAGAGCAAGGCTTTGTGCTTTGGGGACTTTCGCCCTTTCCTTCAAACCCAGGTAAAGGTGTTACGCCTTAGACCTCTGGCCACAGACCTGCAGGGAGGTGAGGGATCCACTGTCTTCAGAAACAAGCAGAGCATTTAATTTTGGCAATTGAGTGCCTCATCTGAGCTCCTTAAGACCAAGGAAGCAGTCAGGGTACAGTACTCAGAGCTTGTATGACTTTTTCTTTGGTCTACCCAGAAGACAATGGGAAAGAGAGGGGATTTTCCTCTCTGTGGGCCTTCAAGGAAATCATCAGTCCACACAGTGGTTTTTTGGTTCTTTCTACTAGGAGAAGTGTTACCGGAGAGCCCTGATGACCATTCCTTGGACGTACAAAGGCACAGACCAATAGCTAGGACAGTATTTAGCAGAAGCAAGGCTGTGAGAAGACTACCTGGCGAAGCAAAGGCCAGAGGGGCTGGATGCCTGAGTGGGAGAGCCATCCAGCACCTGCTACTCTGAAGCCGTGTTGCCTTTTCCAGGTGTCTTTTCCTATGCCTACAGCCAGCCACACCAGGCAAAACACTGCTGCGTACCAGAACACAGCAGGGTTGGAGGATGAGGGAGCCACGTGCAGCTGTGGCACTGTGGTGGCGTCCCCCAGCCCGGCTGGGTCACCCCTTGCACCGCTGCCAGCTGCTGTGCCAGCTCTCACCCACCTGTGTCCAGGGATCTGCCTCTGATCTTCCCCCTGTCATAATACTTAGGCACAAGGTACCCTCCTTGAAAGGATAGCATGTGAGTTGCTGCTTTACCAGTGTGGAAAAAAGGCATTGCTTGAGCCAGCCAGTTTTTTCTGGAGGGAGTTCATTACTATTACTTAAAACTTTTCAGCCAACTGACTTTCTCTGCTTTGTAATGTGCTCTTTCAAGAGCCCAGGCTTTCCTGCATGTCCTGTTTGGGTGGAACAAACTCAGAAATATCCAAGTGCTTTACTATATCCAGGTAAAAGGGAAATTTTTAATATAATTTCATGTAAAAGGGAAATTTCCTATCTAATTTGCCCCCCTTTCTATAAGTGACATTAACGAGTGCTGTGCTGAACAGTGGTGAATCCTGCTGGAAACCCTTGCCCCAGGGAGGGCAGCGATGCCAGCCTGTTGGCCGTAGCAGAGGGGCAGCCTGGCTGGTGCCCGGCAGCGCTCGGTGTCCCTGCACTGAGCACCTCCAGCACAGAGGGCACCGAAGGCAACCCACCTATCCTAGGTAGCTCCTGCCGAGCATCCTCCTCTGTCTTCACAGCTCCTTAGGGGTTAATCTATTCCTACCCACTGTTGTATGTAACTATAGTATATTTATACATACCATGTACAACATTTAAACATATTGTATAATCTATATCTATACTTCTATTTTTTCTTTCTATATAAAAGCTTGTCTTTATGTAACATGGTGCAGCAGATAAGAGATGGCAAGGTGAACCTTGAAGTGTAGTTTTTCCTTTCTGGAAACCCAGAGCAGATGACAAGTACTCTCTGCTCCTTGTGTTCCTCACCTGTAACGCCCTTCCCTGCTTCAGCAGGCTGGGAGCCTACAGATGAAGTCACCTCCATAAAAAACACCCTGAGGCAATACTCTGACATTCTAAGAACTATACTGTTCATCGTAATTTGCTTGCTAAATTACCTTTGTTTAATCAAGAGGCTACTCATGGTACCTTACATGGTCCCTTAAGGCAGATTCATAGCAGGTATCATTTGTTCCTGTTTTTAATAACATTACACTCTTAGCCCTCTTGTTTAGTAATTAAATATAAAATGGTATTCAACCTACCTTATTTCTGGTAGGCAGTTTCCCATCCTTCCACCAGATCTCTACCCGTGGGTAGCCAATTTTGGTGTGGTTTCCTTGCTGGCTGAATTGTTTTCTGTACTGGCTGTGTAGTAGAGCAAAACTCAGTGACCAAAGAGGCTCATCGTCCCTCCCACAGTAAGTGTATGCAGCACCCAGATACAGTGCACCTAAAAAAACTAACCCCAAAGGCTCCACCACAGATAAGCACTGACGAGTGGGGGTGGGAGAGGAAAAGAGGAGGAATGGATGAGTGATGTGGCTTTCTGGGGTGCTGGGGATGGCAAGGGAGTGCCAGTGCTGGTGGCCTCATAAAGTGTCTAGCAGGTTGCGGCATTGACCCCTCTAGGATCCTGCGATTGAAATAGCAACTTGGGTGCTCTCGGAAAGAGAAAACCACATGCCTGGCCATCTTGCTCTTCTGAGAAATGGTGCAACAAACCAAATAGTAAAAACCAAACCCTTCAACCCCAATGAAACACAGCCTTTGCTACTGAGGCTTTCCAATTAATTTTTTTTTTTTGCTACCTCCTCTCCTTTTTGTCTTTTTTTACTCCTTTTTTTTCCTTCTGAGCTACAATGAAGAAGGAAAACAGAAGAACCAGAAATACAATTTGCAGGGGTGGTGGTTCAGGGAGTAAGTGTGTTTTAATTCACATATTGTAATTGCTCTAGGTTGCTGGAAAAGATAAAAAAAAAAAAAATCTCTGTAAGATGTCAGGTGTCTGCAGCAATTTCATCAAAACACAGAGGTGAAAAGTGGCAGGCTGTTAACGGGATGGTTTCACAACACATGCTGTCCCCCGGTAATGTGGTTGCACAGACACGTGTACTCCACCATGAGCTAGGTGTCAGCTAAGCAGCACCCCTCCTTTATTTCTCTTTTGCACTTGCTAGACAGTCCCACGCCAGATTTCAGTGCCAGCGGCTGTAATTTGCAGTCCTTTACTGCCGCCAACAGCAGTGTGGTAGCGGGAGGAGGGACCCCAGTTTGGGAAATGATCACGGATCAAATATCTCCAAGTCAAACATGACCAAGGATAAACAGGTGTGGCTGCATACAAACTACCCTTGTGCCATCTGATCTAAAACTTGTGCACAAACATGACACACTGTCTGGAACCCTGGCCAAAGGAGCATCACCTGGTCCTGCAGCATCCCTTGGCTGCTGACTGCAGGTCCTGCCACAGCCCACCCCAATGCAGTGACACAGGCTGGAGCATACATCAGCAGATGCAGGTACTGTCTTTACTCCAGTGTACTGCAGCTCTCACAAATCCAGCTGAGATGTAGGGAGATTTGCCATGTGCAGGGATTATTTATGAACATGTTATAAAGTGCCAGGCCTGTCCAATTGCATTTGGCAAGCTGCTTCCCAATAGCGGTTCCTACTACTAGTACTGGTGGACCAACCTCCAAAAGTCACTACAGTTCAGCAGTGGAGGAACCCATCTCCCTCTGCTTTGTTCTCTTTACAGGCAATGCCGTGAGAAGCAGCACTAAACCCTGCTGACAAGGTAGGCAGCTACCCAGTTGTTAACCTGGGTTTGGATGGTTGAAAAACCAGTGGTCTAGATTGACGGTTGACAAAACAACATTTAGACTACAATTGTGCCTGAGTGGCTACTGTCGACAACATTTTTCCAGAAGTTCAACTGTGTGATTTTTTCGATACCATTAGTCACTTGGGCTGTGTGGAAATGTCATTTAGTGACTATGCAATTAATTCTTGTATGTCCTTTTTTTTTAACTTACTGGGAACTAGAGGGATCACCGTTATGCAGCAGAAAGGAAGGGAAGTATGTGAACCATGGAGTTTTTCAAGAAGTGGTTGCAGAACTATCTTCTTCCTAATTTATTCCCAAGCTTTCATTGGCTTTGGAAAGTGCCTGAAGTTCAGGCACGGTGTGCGGTTCTCAGAAATGCAGCTGCTGTGCAGCTGAAGCAGGAGAGCATGGGAACTGACTGACAAGCAAAGAAGAGGTCTGTAATCCACCAAAAGTCTATGCAAAGGTGAACAGATCAGGAACTGTCTGAATAAATGCACTTAAAGATACACTCACAAAATTGAAATAAGTAGTGTTAATGAGTGGACCTCACATTCCTGCCTGCCTTATGTTTAAAGCAATGAGTCACATGCTGACATGGGCTGGTTCCTGGAGGAAGGCTGGGTCAGAAGGAGATGCTGCAGAAGCTGGATGCGCATACAGATACACATGCACCTGGGCTGGGGGGGAGGTTCCTGCATGCCCGGGGATCCCTGTGGTGTCAGGAGCTGTCAGGAGAGAGCTTTCCAGGTAGAGCCTGGAAGGAGCAGCCAGTGTACGTGGTTCTTTATCACCACGTAGGGGATGCTGTAAACAATTTAAAGTCAACACATTTTTTTCCAACCGCAATAGCCATCTCTAACCTTTTCTTGGATGTTGCTAAGACTGAATGTTTGCTCTTTATTGAAAGGTGTTTGCTGTAGCAGCACCCAGGTTTTCAGGATTGTTTGGAAGGACTTTTGGAAGATTAGAGTGTTTCTGGCAGAAAATAAACTTATTAAAGCTGACAAGAACGTTTCCGATGAGCAGAAAAGTACACCTACTGGGCTTGCAGTTCTTTTTTGCATCGAGTGCAGTTCCTTTTGTGATCACTAGGTGTCAGCTACGAGGACTTCATCAACAGTGCCTGCAAGCTTATGGAAAGTTCTGTTAATCTTTTGTTTGAAAATCGTAGCAGACCTAAGGTGAGGACACCAGCAAAGCCTGGAACGAATCTTTGCATAGGTCACTCGCACCCTGCTAGGCAAAAGGACACAGTTTCAGCGAATGTTTAATGTTTTTTTTAGTTTTGGAAGTTCTGAGAGGCTGACAATCAGAAATTAAATGTTTGCTTGTGAATCTCCATTTCAAGGGTGGCAGTTTTCCCTCTGACTTGGTCCAGAGCCGTGGTCCTGTTGAAGCTATTTGCATTGCTTAATAGCTGTGAAATGGTCTGGCAATCCCCATAAGAACTGTTTTTCACTGATTTCATATTTTGGTCAGGCCAGAATGCCCTTCCAGAAATCTTTCAGGAAAATGCAACAATGAAAATGGAAAGGGAAGGGAAGGGAAGGGAAGGGAAAATGAGATACCTCAAAGTTAAAAGACAATAGTATGAAGCAATTGCAGTTTGCAGAGTGATGGGAGTGTATTAATGAACCTACTCAAAACTCATCCAAAATGTTTCTTTAGAGGAATAATGATACTTGAGCTGTTTCTATTTTCAGATAATTAGTTACCACTTGGGAGGAGAGAAGGGACTGTGTATGTGTAAGCATGTCAGAATTTTTTTTGTTGCTTTATGAGCGCATTGGCTTCCCCCAACCTATTTGCATGATTCAAGGTTAATCTATGCAGCAATTCAACGAAAAGAAAACATTCTAATGCAATCATAGTCATCTGAAGTAGTAAGAATTTGCAGAAATGTAAGCCACCTAATCAGAAAGCAGAAACATGAAACAATTTACCAGTACAAGTTTGATTAGCAAATGAGGTCTTGCCAGCTGGTTGCCCCACCATGCAGTGCATGAGTGACCATTGGGCTGAGGGTTTTATTGGTTTCAGCAACATGATCACAGCTGGCAGAAAAAGAGAAACAGTCGTAAAAATGACAAAGCAAAAAAGCACAAAAATAATGACTGAAAGCAGCTGTGTGAACTATATGTCATCTCAGATGAGGGCAGAGAGGAATGAGTGTGCTTGCGGGACAGCAGCCCTGTCTTTCCGAGGGACAGTGTGAGGGAAAGGGAAGGAGCACAGACCTGCAGAGTTGGGGGCGACCTCAGTGGAGGACAGGGGAGACCAAGGCTCTGCTCTTTCCCCAAGGCAATGTATGACCTAAGCTCTGGGTTGGGCACTTGGCTTGCTCTAGTTTCCTTACCTGGAAAAAGAGTTGTGTTACAGCAACATTAGCAGCTCCTGGGTCTCCACTGATTTACACACGGGGTGCAGACCCCTAACTGAGCCCTCTGTTGGGGACATTTGTACTACTCATTGCAGCATGACTACTGACCTGAGCTCTTTTCCCTGAGCCCTGGTCAGCGCCAGGGTAGCCTTTCCTCCTGCCCCTTGCAGATCTGACAGGCATTGGGTGCTCAGCCAGCTTAGAAAATTGGGCTTTTATTTAGGCACTTACAAAAACCTAGCCTTATGGAAAAGGCCTTTGTAAAGAAAACCCACAGACTTGTAACCCCGCTACCCCATCTGTCTAGCAGCCTAGCTGGGAAATCTTCAGTTTCTGGCTCTGACATTTGTTGTCATGTCCCCCAGAATTTTTGTTATTCAGCTGAGTCCTAGAGGGCAGGTTTTTATGAGATGCCTCTTACCGTATGTGCAGGAAGCGGAATGCCCCTGAGCAAGAGCGAAGTGTATAAAAAAGGGGAAGCTGCACTCAATGGATCAGTTGCTTGCTCGTCTCGCTAAGAGCACAGCTAAGATGATGGTCGCTTGTCTGCTCCTCGCCAGCATCTCAACCATTGCGTCAGGTAACTCCCTTGTCTGTCTGTCCGTCTGTTACTGTAATGGTGTTAGGGGACCTCAGTGGTCCTGCTAGCCTGCTGCTGTGCTGCTGCACTGTTGGGTGCTGCAGTGTCCCCCCTTGCATCCCCCAGGGCGAGCCTAGTAGTGATAGGGCACTTATGGCACTGCATGTGATTGCCCTGCTCACCCGGGGCTTCAGACATGTCTCTGCTGGTTGCATTGACAGCATCCTCTCCTTAATTTACCACCAGTGCATTTATAAGCTACAGACAGATGTATGAACTTATTGCAATTTACAAATCATAAACCAGGCAAATGTCTAAATGCTTCCAATGACCCATGTGACTGAAGTTTGATTTCATCTCCTGTTGTGGCTGGGATTTGGGTCAGAGTATAGCACTGATTTGCTTTAGCCAGGACAGAATTATTTGTAGTGATGGACGTGGTGCTTGTAGGTATCTGTTCAGACCACTAAAAGCATGGGTGTGTTATTTGTTTTTGTAATTAAAAATCATGTAGAAAAGCCTGAATTTGTTTCAAACTAGCTTCCATGCTTATGGTTTTTGTTCTGCCTATGGCACTACTGAGCTCGGAAAGCAAAATGACTGGCACAGCTTCACAGCTGGCTCCTTGATCTGCTGCACAGACCTGCCTAGCCATGGCCACAGCCACGGAGGGGACAGGACCTGAGCAAGCTTTGCTCGGGCAGGTTACACAAGTGTACCTCTGGGCACTGCAGACAGCCTCACTCCTCCTTAAAACCTGCAAAGATATTTCCCTTTCTTGTAAACTGAATGATATGTTTTCAGTGCTGTAACTGTCCCTATCTCCCTTCCCATGTTGATGTACACAAACTTTAAAAACTGTTGTACTAAGAGGACTGTGGGGCTGAGCTGTCAAACCTGGGACTGTCCATTTTGATTGCCTGTCCTCTTAAAAGCTTTTCTGCGTGTTTGTGAATTGGAACAGGACACTGATTTTTTTTTTTTTTTCTTTTCCCTGGAGACCTTTAATACTATGGCATTTATGCTATGAAATTTTTCTGTCTGTGGGCCTTCAGCAGGGTCTCAGCTGCTCCCCAGCTGCACGGCCTCAAGCCTGAAATGGGAACATGGATGCAGTTTGCCTCTGGTCCTCCCTACCTTGCTTTTTCCTTCTGGTTTTCTGTTCTCTTCTCAGTCTCTGACAAATGTGGATGCATGATATATAGCAATACATGTAAGAAATTTTAGCAGCTTTACTGATTTGCTTCTCACTGCACCCCAGGAGGGCTCAGAGAGCAGTAATGCACCGGCGTCTGTTTGGGCATTAGCATGGCTGGACATTTAGGGAACCTCTACACAGCTGCCCATGGGGAAAGTCTTAGCAGACAGAAATCTGTCACTCCTGATGCTGGAGCTACCTTTCTCAGTGGCGCTCTCTACAGCACAGGTATCAGGCTGGTGAGATGCTTTGTGTGAGAGGTGTCAGGTCCAGTGAAACTCTCAGGGCAATTCTTTTGAGCTGCATTTTCATTTTTTCACTGGATAGAGGGGCAGAGAGACCCTTTGGAGGTGCTCTGCTCAGGAGTGAGGGCGAGGTGCTGCGGAGCCTCAGCTGGGGGTTGGGTTGCAGAAGGGCAGTGAGAAATGCTGAGTGCAGTACCCACTTCTCCCCTAGGCTCCGTGCAGGTGACGCACAGAAAGGTCCAGTCGGTCCAGGCAGGAAGAAATGTTACTTTTTCGTGCCAGTCGATCACGAAAGAAGACGTGCTACAGGTCACCTGGCAGAAGGAGGTGGACGGGACTGAAGACAACATAGCAACTTACAGTATGATGAACGGCCAAAAGATAGCAAAGGGCTATGTCGGCCACGTGAGCTTTGCCCACAGCGAGCTACAAGCCTCGGCCATCTCCCTTCATGGAGTCACCCTCCAAGATGAAGGATGTTACAAATGCATCTTCAACACATTCCCCTCAGGAGCTGTCGCTGGCAGGATGTGTCTCAACGTTTACGGTAAGGCATTGTTAATCACGTATGGGCTGTCATCTGAGGACCGAGTTGTTTTTCCCGGGAAAAACCTTCCCTGACAGTGGTCAGGTCATTGCTAAATTGCTGCGGGAAAGGTGGCTCAGCTTCCTCTGTGGCTTTTCTTCCCTCTCTGGTTTTATCTCTGATCGGAAACCAGCTTCAGCAGTTCTTTATTGTTCTTCCTCTTTAAGTCAACAACATTGAGCTCTAAAAGCTGACATGTAACCCTTGACTTTCTCCAAGTTTCGCTGGCTGTGTGCTGTGTTGACAGCTGGCCTGCCGCAGCCATGAACCCCATGCTCCTCTGCTTCCTTTCACTGCTGCTCTCACCTCCTAAGCCTGGAACTCAGGCATGTTTTTCTTACTCTGTCTTCGGTCTTAAAGTTTCAAAATATTCAAAAGGCAGAGTGGCATATGTGTGACCAGAGTTATCTGGAAGCTGATTTTGAAGCTATAGTAAAAATGACAATAGTTAGGCTGGGCTCAGGAAAAGGTTGCAAAAAAAAAAAAATAACCCGCTGAAATACAGCGCTGCTCGTGGGCTTTGCCACATGAATACCTTGTGCAGGTCAGCATCAATTAGCTGCAAGAAGAGAGTTAAAATAAATCATGAGTTGAGGTAGCAGTATTTGACACCTCCGTATTAAACTGTCAGCTAGGAAGTTGAAATATAGACAAACAGATGAACTCAAAAGGAATGAGGGTGAAAAGCTGTTTCTTTCGAGGGAGAGTCTTGGTTTTCTGCCAGTGAGAGAGCTGAGACACCCTGTTGGCTCCTGACTTTCTTGGCGGTGACTCTGCTGTGGGGACGCTAGCCAAAGATCATGGCCCATGTGGAAAATGTCAGTGTCTGGGACCTGCAGCTGGTGGTACGACCCCTGCAGAGTATTTTGTTTATCCCTAGTACCTTCTGCTGACAAAGACACAGGCACATGCCCATACGCGTACCCACGTGCCAGGAGTCATCTGCGTGGGAAAAAAAGACACCCCTGGCTTACAGGGGAAAGATGACTTAAGCAATAGGGGAAACGAGTGGGGAGGGAAATGCGAGGAAAAACCAAGCCTGAAACAAAAGTTCTTTTTCCTCTCTCTTGGGAAAGTTCCTAAAGCAGAAAACAGAAATTAAGGAGAAATTCACTCACTATTTAAGATATGAAGAGGAAGGTGTTCCTAAAGATATCCAGCCATGAGTCATTCAGAGAGTAAACACTGATTATACTAATACAAGAAAATATGGAAGTGCCTTGCGGAGGGATCCCACTCTTGTTTATCTAAACACGGAGTTAGATTTGTTTTGTTTGGTTTGGTTTTTTTATCCAGGTGGGGGAAATATTTCCCAAAACCACCAACCCTGTGGCTATGCTTTATCCTTTAGCAGAGCACTGCTTTAAAAAAAAAAATGTTTTCTGCTGCTACACACACTCCTGTGGGCATCTCTTCCTGGGTCTTGGATGAAAATGCATCAACGGAGAAGGGTTTCACTTCTCTCATGGGCAGGCATGAGCCCGCTGCTCCTGCTGCATCAGTGTGGGCTTGCAGGCCACTGCCAGGGGCTAGCTCATGGGGGTCACGGTGGCCTCCTTGAAACGTGCTTTATCAAGCCTGTCCTCGAGGGTCACCATGAATAAAGTGTTTGGCACTGTGACAGAAGGTTTTGGTTCGCATGTAGTGTATTTCATTGAAGCTAATTTGTGCAATGCTACTTAAAAGCTACAGTCTTACTCCCTTATTCCCCAACTCATAACGATGGGAACAACTTGTCTGAACAAGTTGGACTCCCCAGGACAGAGTGTGAAGCCAGCGGGGAATCTCCCAAGGCACAGGGATTCAGGGCAAGGTGAGCAAGCCAGAGTCACCAGCCAAAAATGAAACATTGCCATGTCTTTTTTCTCAAGAGGGGACTGCCAGGGATTTTACAAGCTGGTAATTGCCCGATTACAACAGCCTTCGCAAGAATGGCTGTTCCAGGACAGGCACCATTGCTGCGTGACAACGGGAAGTGAAACCACGTAAGAACTGGATACAACACTGTGAAAAAAGAAACATGATGACTGGAGAAATCTCAGACCTGCCTGGCTGAAAACAGCAAGCCCGAGAAGAAGCAGAAATTGCCTACCCTGTAGCAAAACCCATTTTAGAACAGAACAGTTTCAAGTGTGCTTGGTGGGTCTCTTTTGACCAGCCTTCTCCCCTTCCCTCTCCATTTTGCTTTGGAAATGTTTTTCTGACCTTCATTACCAAAGAAGATGAAAATGAAACCCAGGAAGGGGATCAAGTGGGCAAGTACAGAGAGAGGGGGATGTGCCACAAGAGAATGGGCAAGACCTGCTGGGTCACAAAATTCCCCAGGCATTTGCTGGGCTGTCTTCAGAAACCTTCTGCTTTCATTGTAGATGGCAGCATTCACCTGGAATTCTCGAGCACAGCAGCGAAATACCATCGCTATTTCTTAAACAGGGAGACTAAGGGCACAGTGTTGCTGGTGAACACCCATACAGTTGGAAAAGACTTTCTGTCATCACGAGGCATACTGTAATTCCTAAAATTTTTTATCAGTCTCTCTGAGACCGCTGTCAAGCCTTTAAACACAGGAAGCACATCATGACCTGACAGTCTCCCTTTAACTATAGAAGGCCATTACAGATAATCAAAGCTGATGTACTTCACTACAAGTCCCTTTTTCAAATACTTGGGACACTGCCACAGCTCAAATTTGGGAATGTTTGCATTACTGCTCTGCAGGAGATACTAAAGCAAGTCCTTGTGCACAACATCTGTTGCAGGTACTTTTTCACTGGAAACAAATATGTTGATGAAAGGCAGAAGAAGCAGTTAATTTAAGTGTCTGCATCAAACACCAACAGTGGACACACGCTAACAAACAGTGTAGCAGGACTTTATTGCAAATGCAAGCATTTACAGGTTTTGACTGCATCTATTACAGACACTTTTTAAGGGGAAGCTCAGCCCTACAAGGATTTGTTTTACATGATAATCATTCCTTGGGGTCCAATGTGGGAAGAGGGAAGACTGATTAGTCACAAGAAGAGCACATGTGGAGAGCATATGTTTCTGCCAAGATACTGAGCAATTTTTCTCATCCCCTCTGGAAACATCTTTGACAGCTTTCCTTCACTGCTATTGAATGTTGCAACCTAATATTTGAAGTTTATGCTGTAGGTGGATGTGTTATTTTTATGCATCCCGTGAGCGAAAGAAGAAGTTCAGAGATCCTTTATTAATCAAAACAAACTGTTTGTGACACTTGTCTTTTCATACATGGGAGATTTTGAGAAGTTCCAGCTGAAATCCCCCTACACACTTTTCTTGTTGCTCTCAGAGCAACACTAGTGCGTTTTATCAGCTCTGTGGGGTTTGAGTTTCTGTCTGTGGGTGATGAAAAAAATGAGAAATACCGACTTTTTTTTCTAGGCAGGCACAACCATAGTAAATAAAAGAGGCCATTTAAAAAAAAAAAAAAAAAAGCAAAACTGATGGTATGCAATGTCTTGCCTCCACTCTCTGGCAGTTATGGCTTGGAGGATCCAGACAACCTGGTGAGGGGCATCTGGAATTATACCAGGAGGTTATAGGTGCCATTATGTATCTGGCACAAGCCTTTTCCCCCTTTCACAAGATCAATCACTGTTTTCTACACCTCATTCATGTGCAAATCTTCGTTTACATCCCAAAAGGAAAACAGAATAATTTTTTCCTAAAAGGAATAAACAGGTTGGGCTGGGTTATTTTTGTTTAAAAGTGGGATCACCAAATGATAATGATATGCTTACTAGTGTTGGGACATAAATTAATTTCAGCATAAATATGGTGCTGACCATTGTTATTTTTGCTATGTAAATAGTAATACACACATGGAGTACTACTAAATATAGTAACAGATACTTTTTTATCAAAGGACGTTCATAGTAATTCAGACGTGAATGAAACTAGAATTGCTGCTGCACTTAAATGGCTAAAAAAAGTAATATTCTCAGAAACAGGGACCTAGAAGCAGAGTGCGGTTTGGACCCCTATGCCATCAGCACATGCACTGAAGTAGAAGGCAGGCTGTGAGGTGCCATATGGAAACCTGTGGATTGCACTCCCAAATGGAACTACGTGCCTTTATAGATCTTGGCCCGAGCTGATTGGACTGGCTTTGAGCAGGAGCTTGGACTAGATAGACTAGATGACCTCCAGAGGTCCTTTCTGGCCTAAATTATGGTATGATTTATGTCTGAGGAATAAACAGATTATTTTCCACAGGGGATAGATATGTCATTATGTGTTCAGATCTCCCCTGGAGTTATACCCAGGCTGAAAACTGCTTCCTGCGCTCCTCGTCTTTCTTTATTCCTTGCAAGTACAGTTCATATAAACAGGAATCAACAAGCAGGCTTCATGCAAGTGAGTAACATGAATGATGCCTGAGGTTCATCCTTCTTGCTGACTAAGACTAAATGTGACAGCCTCTGCAGATCTTCTAGGGTGAGAAGTTCAGAAGAAATGATCTTTAATGAAGGTTTTGAGGGATACCAAAACCTGACACTAGAGGGAAGAAAGCTGTACAAGCACAAAACCTCCACAGGTGAAATCCTGTGGTGTAACCACATACAAATTCACTGTTGCTGTCTTGCATAAATAGATGCATTTAGTCCTTTTGTCCACAAGTCTGCACATCTCAAACAGCAATAAAGCTAATCCTGCAGATACATTTAAGGGAAAAGAACAAGAATTTTGACTCATTGAAGCAGTTCAGCCCTTTCAGAGAGAGGAGGACATGTGGTTTCATGGTTTCACTACCCATTGCTCTGTACTCGTCCATAATTACCACTTCTCGGTTGGGATGCTGCGCTGCTGCCGTTAATAACAGAATCGAAACATGGATTCTTCTGCCCTATTGTCCTTTGCCAAGCTCTTCATTTCCAGACTGCTGCATGATTACTTTCATGGTTTTTTGTCACTGCTGGGGCTTGGGGGGGGTGGGGGGCAAGATTAGATATCAAGGTTGTCCTCCAAGATAATGGTAAATACAGATGCTCTTTGCTCATATGTGAGAAGAAAGTGACAGATTTTGTCATTTTGTGTTTTGCAGCCATCTCGAACCCCAAAGTGGAGGCTAAGCTTGTACCCAGACCAGACAAAGTTAAGGACTCTGAGAAAGTGGTAGGGATGAGCTGCTCAGCAACAGGGAAACCACCTCCAAATATCACCTGGCGCCTTCCCAGCATCCTGCAGCAGAAACCAAGGGAATACCACATCAGGCTCAGCAACCAGACCGTGACTGTCATCAGCAATTTCACCCACACCCACTCCAAAATACTCCAGGAGTATCCCATCGCCTGCGAGATCCAACACCCCTCTCTAAATGTGACCTTGGTCCTGCCCATGGACACCTTGGTGCAGGGTCAGTATGCAACACTGCTCCAGTCCTGGAGCAGGGAGAAGATCATGAAACACCTCCTGGGGCAGATCAGGAAACTCCTCCAGGGGTCGGGGGCAGGTGGGGAAGGCACCAGGAAGAGCAGCCAAGTCTGGGCTGGGGAGGGGTGGAGGAGGTGCTGAGGAGCATCCAAACACCCTTGGCGATACCATACCATGTCTTACTGCTTGCCGGGTGCCCTGCATGCCGTAATGTGCCCCAGCATCCCTGCTTCTGCCAAAGACTTGCAAGGTTTCCCTGTCATGTAGCCTGACGCACCAAGAGGACATGCAGCTTTGGGTAGCTCAGAGGGGCTGGGTGCCACATGCCCAACCATGGCATCAGACCCCAAACACAGGTCTGCTGGCGGTGCTGGTTGTGTGCATGCTGGCATGTGTTCCCAGTGCCCCTGTCCACCCCGTCTCACCCCAGGGACTGCCCAAGGAATGTCTGAAATGGGTTTGGGTTGTTTTATTTTCTTCATGCACAAACCGACTACCCGCTGCTTTCCCCACAGGTCCAGACAGCAGCGTGTCACCAGCCATTGCCATTGCAGTGGGGGTGCTGGTCCCCCTGACTTTCCTCCTTGCCTGCCTCCTCTGCTGCTGCCTCAAGCACCTACATGACCCAGAGAGAAACCCAGCCCAGCCACACTGGGTAGGTCCATCTTTCCCCAGGCTGCTGCAGGGTTCACCCACACAGGTTGCGGGGCTCACCGCTGGGACCCAGCTCTGCCCGGCCACCCTGGAGCTAGTTGCATGCCGTCCAGCCCGGGCTGCACCCAGGGCAGGGAGGGATGAAGGGATCAGCCCCCAGCAAGACACCTGAGTAGCACCATGCTGGGAAGGGGAAACCTGAAGGTGCTTAGCCAGGCCCATAGGTGCCCAACAGTGATGAGAGCTAGAAGACATGCACTTTCTCAATGACAAGACATGCTGCAGGGGAAGCATTGGTCTGTTACTACATTTAGGTCCAAAATAGTTGTGCAAGCAGTGACCGTACCCTTGCACCATTCTTCTACGTCTCCTAAAATAACCTCCTTCTGGCACAGCCAGTGCAGCTCATGGAGGAAGCAGCTTCAAGGATACGTCTCAGACAAAATGGGATTTTTAGATGAAGAGCATGACTCTGTGTGGAAAGCCCAGGGTGCCATACTGCAGCAGGGGCCGAGGTGCTGCTCTTTGTCTACCAAGGCTGTCCTGGCACAAGAGGTGAAGGAGGCAAGCTGGAGGTGGGGGTAAACTGAGTGAGGTGGCATTGTTTCAGAAAATCACAGCCCTGTTTCGTGGTGAAGGCACCTCAGCCTCCTCGCGGGATATGCCCAGAGCATGCACCCTTACTTTTGATGGGTGTCTTGAAGACAAAAAGCAGTGGGAGAAAATGCAATGCATGTCTTCTTCCATGGGTGCCATACCTCTAGGTCTAAGCTGGAGACTCTTGCGGGGGTTACGAGGGGAAAACTTTAATCTCCCCTCACACACAGAGATGTAAGGACCCATTTGGTAATGCACGCAGCTTGAATCTTTACCCCTGCACTTAAAATATCCATATGTTTTGAAGAAGGAAAACAACCCAACAACCTCTCTTCTGTTAGGTTCTTCCTACCTGTACCAAGGCCACGAAGTATGGGCAGTACAGCGCTGTGGGCAGGCAGGCTCCCATGGTGCCCCCCAGCCCCAACGTGCCACTGAACACCTGAGCAGCTGCCCACCCCACGCGTGCGAGAGAAACTTCTTACAATAACACCTCAGGCTTCCAAGTAAACCTGCTGTGACTTCACTCCAAGGGAAATTCAAAAAAGGACAATTAATAATAGATATTTATTTTGTTACTCTATAATATTCCGTTTTGTAGAAAAAAAGCTGTAAAGTATTTATTTGAGATTCAGACCGTCTGTGGGGATCTACGTAATGAAACTCATGTTTTCTATTTTTGGGGGTTTTGAAAGCAATTTTTTTTCCTTTCTGATATTTTAACATTGCAAGCTCAAAACTTGGACTTGTCTGAAACTGGGCAGCATTTTGTAGAGGTGTTGGCCTGGGGGGTGTTGCTGATGAGCCAAAGGAGACCCCTGCCAGGAGCCGGGGTGCAGAAAACCCATAGAGCAGCCTAGCACGCTGCTGTGAGCTGTGGGTGTTGAACCTGCTCCCCAAAAAGGCACAAGAGATCAGGCCAAGACTGCAGCCAGCCTGAACTTGTAAGCCAGGCCCCAGGAGCAACAGGCTTTAAGCCAGGAGTCATCAGGCATGAGGAAGTTGCCAACACTGACTTCCACCAACCTTTCCTAGAAAGAAAAGCAAAAACAAAGGTCACACACATTTCCTCCTGCTCTCTTCTTCTGTGGTTTCCACAGCTGCCTCCTCAATTTCCCTAATCCAGCACAGCTGCCTTGTGTTTCCAGGTGTCCCACCTGCCTGCAGGAGGAAGTAAGGAAATAAAAGGGCAGTTGGATTTTCTGTATGTCATGGTGCAGTGGGAAGCAGGAGGCTGATAGGAGCCAGGGGGTGGATGCTGCATGTGGGCAGATACATACCAGCGCAGGGTAACAAGTATTACCTGTTGCTAAAATTCATAGCTTATAACCTGTAGGTCAAATCTGAGCAGTTCTCCTGTAATACCCTGAATCCTACCCTATGCCCACAAAATCATTACCTGTAGACCCCGGGAAGGAGAAATGAGCCCACCTGGCTGGTGTGGTTTTGTGGGCAGCATAAAGACAGCCAGTGCAGGCTGTTTCCTTTCCTCCTGGCTTCCAGGGGCAAGTGCATATCATCTGTTTTTTCCTCACCCATCTATTTCAAATGTGCATCCCAGATGAATTGGGTTGAGTTGTAGTCAAAAAGACAAGTAACCTAAAATGAAAGCAAGTGGGTGAGTTGAGAATGAATAAACCCAGTCCTTGTCATAAAGCGCTTTTTTTTTTAATGCTTAGTAATAGTGCAGCTGGTGAGTGCAGGGAAAGGGGAACTGGCTGCAGCCATCACAATCTGGAATTTTTCTCCTGAGCCCCATAATTGTCAAAGGAGGAAACCGTTTTTTGTCTAAGCTTTCCCGCCATCGCAGCTTAATTCCCTCCTCCTCTGTGATGGATGGGCTGCAGGAGAAACAGGTTTTTCCCCTGGGTCTGTCGTTGGCGGGTGGCAGGATGTGGGCAAGAGGGCAGGGCTCAGCCCCTGGCACTCCTCCTGAACAGGCTGTGCAGTGTCAGCCCTCGCCCCTCAGCGGGGTCTGCACTTGCACTTCGGGGGGGTGGAGAGGGTTTTTCTGAGCTTTGAAAGGTTTCCACTAATGTTTAAACTAATGTGTCTTTTTTAAAAAACGAGAAATTAATCTCTCGCAGAAACAGAGAGTCTGGACATGGGTAATGAAAAGGATCTTCAGAGGGAAGAGAGAAAGGCACAAAGCTGGCAAGAAACCTTTATAAACTGAGGAAGATTGCAGAAATTACCTATTATTATTTTCTACAATAATTTTTCTATTATTTTCTACCTATTCTTATTTTCCTGAGTGGGGGAAAGCGGGGTTTGGAGTCATGAAAGTACCCTTTTACATACGGGATTGTAATTTCTTTTATTATTTAGCTGAACGTTGAATTGTGAAAAGCTTTTGTAGGTTTCTGCTTACAAGAACAATAGGACCAGAGACCGAGTGAAAGTGGAGGATGTGGTAGCTTACAAGCAAAATGCTGTACAAGAAAGGAAGACATTATTGATTTATTTGTCCTTCACAGTATCAGAATGAGAACAGCAAATGACATCCAAAGGCAGAACACTTGAAACCAATACGTGTATTTGCCTTCATGCTACACAAAGCCAGCTACTAAAATGCAATGCCATAAAATGCTATATGCTAGTGCTGTGGAGTTTGGCTTCATGTAGCAATGAAATGAATGTAAGCATACAGACTATGTGTAATTAGCTGGCTGTCAGCTGGAAAAAAGAGTACAAAATAGATACAAACCACTTTTCAGGGAACAAACAAGCATGTGATTGAGAGGATCAGAAGTTTTTACTGTGGGTGGATAACATCTTGAATGCTGTTCTGAGGTTTCTTTGTGATTATCTTGTGCTTGTCTGTCCAGTTATCTCTGTTAACAATTTAGCAATTTGGAGATTGTATTTCAGATGGGTTTATTCAGATACTTAGTATTTATTTTAATAAGTACCTAGGATACGAAATGTTGCAAATTCTGAATAGGTCTTGAGAAGTAAAAATAAATCTGGTAAGAAATTAAAGTAGAATGGACTGATCTATTTTGCTGCTCCAACACGAGTGATATGGAACAGGTTAACTTTGTGAGTAGATGGAAGCAGAGCATATTTTCAAAGTTTACTCTACAGGTATGTTCTGAGCTACTATTGCCACCATAAAAAAAAAAAAAAAAAAAAAAAAAAAAAAAAAAAAAAAAAACAAAAAAAAACCAAACAAACAAACTACAAAAAGCCTAGGTTTTTGCGTGTCTTGTGGCTGGGCAGTTGTTAGTCTGACCCAACCCTGCTTTTGGCCACCTCCTGTCACTGCAACTTGTCCAGCCCAGGGCAACAGTGGTGTTGATGCAGGGCATAATTTTTCCTAACAGATGGAAAGAGGGCAAGTGGGAATGCCACCCTCTTCCTTACCTCTTACCTGGGTAAAACTGGCTCTGGATAGTGTGTTTCTCTGTGCAAAGAAAATCGGTTTATTTAGCCTGTACCTCTCGGCTCTGGGATCCTTAGATCTTGACATTAGCCAGCTTGGGTTAAGGTTTTAACTCATGTAGGACCTTAAGACAGTTTCTTTTTAAACTGTGTATTTCATATTTATATACGTTGGTATATAATCGAGGGTCCTCAGGCTGTATAAAATGTTCAGGTTCCTGTTTTGGCATGCCAGGATGTTTCAGAGAAGTCCCATGTTGGTATTTTTCTCTGCCTGGGTACTGGGTTCCTGGTTCTAAGAGAGCATAAGGTGTAAAGGAATTGCCCTAGCAGCTCTGGCTGAAGATGTGACTTTGAAATGTAGCTGGAAGGCTGCCCTTAGATGTTTTACAAGTCACTGGCTGATCCTGAAACCACTGCTGGCGGAGGCATGTGACTAAATCCACACAGTGAAAAGGGATTTTGTTTTGGTGATAGAAGATTGAAAACATCTTTCCTCATTTCTCTACTGCCTGACCCTGGGAAAATGATTCATCTACTAAACACTACACCAGTAAATTTTCTTATGAAGTCAGACATGGAAGAAAATATAACCTATTGGTTTTAATTCAGTTTTCGGCACTGAGCCCCTGCCAATCAGCTGAAATAAGAGAATTGCACTAATTGAGTGCATTTTTCCCTTTCATAAATGAGACTATCAAACCCAGCAGATAAAACTCTAGCATATTCTTGTTTTCACTCTTAGTATACCAGAAATTATTCATATTTTGAAAGCCATACAAAGGGCCTTCTCATATCTGCACTGCTTTCCTCCTTGCTCATACAAAGCTGTGTGTGAAAGGAACACTGAACTCTTGTCCAAGCTATGTGCAGATGGACTCTGCTGTAGTCTGCTCAGCTTTGAAAAAAGCCACCTGAAATTTCTGGGAGGCCTGAGGGAACCCATACACAATACAAACAGAATTTCAAGTTCCCTAGCTTGTCAGAAGCTGCAGTCCTTAACCACCCTAAGGAAAAGGGAAGAAAAGGCAGCTTGGCTAGTAAAAGAGCACTTGAAATTGTACATGAAAGGCTAAGATGCAATGAAAAGCTTGCAGAAAAAGACTCAACTTTTAGACTAAAAATTAGAGATCTTTTTTTCCCATCAGAATATTTTATTTTATATTATCCTACAAATAAATTATAGAATGTCCAGCATCTTATCATAAACACCCAGGGTGACATTTTAGGCTTAGAGGAACAAATGTACCTTGAGCCTTCCTTGCCTACAGGAATGTAGCTGGTTTCTTAAGTGAGAGTGTGGTGATTTTTTAGCTGCCCGTCAGCTAAGTAAAAAAAAAAAAAATCTTTCTTTGCTACAGGTTTTTCTCAACATACCAGAATCTATACGCGAAGGAGAACAGGGGAAAGTCCTAGTATAGTTTTCTGAAGATCTTTGCATATTTACTTCAGAACAGTTTAATTTTAAGAGTATTAAATGTAGGCTGTCTCCTTTCTAGAGAGGATTTATTAATAGAAGAATAGAATTAATAGTCCTTTACTCAATGCTTCAGTATTTATCTATGTATATAACTTCAACATTTCTTTCTGAAAGTTTTTATTGTAAAGATTTCTGACCATGTCAAGACAATCAGAAAGCATTCCTCAGAGCCTACCTCAGGCTGCACGGGGAAACCAAGACCTCGCTGCATCACCAACAGAAACTGCTGAGCTCCCCGCAGGGTCATGGGTAATAACATCCCAGCCTGAACAGGGGTGATGCACCAGGCTCTCTGGTGGGCTCTGGCCCAGCAGAAGCAACTTGTGGTCATCGTGCAGTTTTACCTCCTCTAGTCTCAGGTCTGTGACTCTGTTTCATTCTACCGTGGAACCAGCAGACATGAATTTGGAGGCCAACTTGTAAAAACTGAAGGCAGAAGCTGCCAGGAAACAGCACCAGTCATCACTAGCGGGACAGATGTTTTTCCTGAAAGGTGAGCAAGAAGGTCTGGGGACCCTCTGCTTGATTCTCTATCTCTTCCTTCATTCCCTGAGCACATTTCTTCTTCCTTCGCTCATTTTCTGGTCCGTGGGATCCGGACCTGATGATGTACTGTCAACCAGTGCAATAGCTCTGCCACAAACAACAGAAAGTTCGTCCTTTGCTTTGCTGTAACTTGACCCAGCCACGTAGTTTGCCTCTCCTGGTCTGTTCAAGGTTGTTTCCTCTCCCTGATGTTATTCCATCTCATCACACTTTTGAAGATGCTGTTCTCTTGCCTGGATCATCCCTGCCCTGCTGGGCACCCCTTGCCCTTCTCCATCCAGGGATGTCCACAGGGCTCAGCTGGGAAGTGGGATTTAGGGAGGAAGGAGGGAAGGAGAAGGGACCAGGGCAAAAAAGGCACACACAGAGCCTGAGGGCAAGGGAAGGGGCTCTAAGCTGAGCCAAATGGGGGAATGATTTCCCCAGGAAATCTTTCAGGTTGGCAATTTGTTAGAAAACAAGTCCTCAGGAGTTGTCTGCTTCCAGGAGAAACACTTCCCACAGGATTAGCTTCGAAATGAAAGCGTTATCTGTGATCTACATGCTCTGTGGCCTCTCAGTTCTACAGGGCTTTAGCAGACTAATTGTTTTGAGAAGTTTGGCCAGTTTGACAATGAAGCCACAGAGAAGATGTGCCAAGAGCTTGGGAAAAGGAATTTGCGGGGGAGTGCTTGGAAAGCACATCACTTAAGCGCATGAGCAAGTGTCCTGTTTTGCAAAGTCTGTGGAGTTAATTAGTGGTGGATGGTCTCCTTTTGCCCCTTGGTTGGTGCCAGCTGTTGTATGACTTGAGACTGGCTACAGCTAATGCAGCCAGGGAAGGAGAGGGCTGGGTACAGCTGGGAGCGGATGCTGTGGGAGGGAGGTGGCACTGGGTATCGCACTCCACGTTCCTCAGCCAGTTTCTGATCAAAAGTATAAAGCCCCCATAACTTCCTCACTGAAGTAAACATGTTACCAAAAGGAAACGTGGTGGGGACAAACCCTTTTGGTGATAACCTGCTCTCGGAGTGTCTGCATGGCGTTTGCTGGGCTGATGTCTGCCCCTCTTGGCTCAGCAGCCGGCATGTCTGGGTTTGCAGCCAGGAGTGCGCCAACACTTCCTTTCCGCCTTACCCTTTCATCTACAGGCTGTGACCAGGAGCAGGGTGCCCCTTGGTCTCTGGCAGAACTGTGAACAAGAAACATGAATCAACAGGAAGGGAGAGAAAATACAGTGCTATAAAACTGCCAATGAACTGTCTTTCTCTTCACTAGTAATTCTCCTCTTTGGCATCAGTGCAAATAGCAAAACTAAAACCTGAAAAAGAGTGGCCCCCAGCAAGTCAACTCTTTAATCCTAGGGCAGTTTTGCAGAACTTTAATTTCTTTTTTTTCCTTCAGAAAATAAGAATTTATTATTTAAGGTCAGACTCTCAGTCCAAACATGCTGCTTTATCTGAAATGTTCAAAGCGTTGAAGTCTGGCTTAAGCAAGCGGTCCTCTGGAGTAATTCTTTTTAAACAAACAACCACATCTTCCGGGACCTTTGATAAATGCCTGAAAAGAGAAAACCAGCCAGTTTCTTTTTGTGCACAAAGTTCGGGAACTGCATAAAATAAAGTAAAAGTCAGGGAGGAGGGATGTGGGAAACGACATAAGAAGTTGAACAGGTGCTGTTTCAATAATCTGACCTGTTACCAGGACCTTTCAGAGGGGCAAGTGCCATTTTTGTATGTTATTTTGTATGTGAGCAAGTGGGGGCATGTTTGCCCCACAGCATGCAGCTGGCCAGTAGGATCTTTGCCGGGGTAAAAAAGCAGCGAGATTCAGAGGGTAAAGGTTGTTGCCATAATAAAAATGCCCGAGCCCATTTTGCTGCCTGGACAATGAAGACTTTCTAGAAGAGGAGAAGTGGGCAGTCATCCCCTCTCTCACATAGGAAAGAAAATGAAGCTATACCTCCACAAAACTATGCATATGACCCTCTACCGGTACCTGCACCTCGGTCTGCTTTCCCAACTCCAGCCGGGCTCTGGGGACTGATGACAGAGGAACAGATCTGTTCTGCTCTGTCTACTGTATCTTGGGTGCAAGATCGACGTTGCAGTGATATTTGTGTTGGCTGCTTAGCGTTAGCTAGGGCTGGGTGTTTGCTTGGAGCAGCGAGCTTCGTCCCCATGAAGCTGCCCATGTGCATTGAGTGCATTTACCTCCACTAGCTCTTTGGCCCTCCTAACCCAGGAAAGTTCCTGTGTGACCTCTGCAGCATTAGCCACATCCCCTCTTTTCCTTGCTCTCCCTTTCTTGTCTCAAGTTGCTTCTGTGAGAATCTCTGATGCTTGTTTTTGTTGAGTATTTTTGCTTTGTCAATGAAGTGTCTGAATTTGGTTGGCAATTCTGACTGTGGGAAAGGAGACATAAGTGAGTCACTATGGCTTTGTCTGCTACATGCCATAGAGGTTGCTGTGGAGCATCACTCAGCAGGCCCCTGGGGGCTTGCTCAAGTCACAGAGGGGTGGGTCCCAAATGCTCCTGCCTGGCTGCTCCTCTGGGGTAAGGTAGCCCCTTCTGCACAGAGCAGAAGTCTGGGAAAGAGGAGACTGAGATGGGAGCCAGCACTGGAGGAGAGAGAGATGATAGAGCCAGGGAAGAGGAAAGAAGCTGAAAATCTCTGAGAGACCCTGTGGAAAGGCTCTGACACAGTGGTGTGCATTGGTTTCACTTCCCTGTTCTTTGCCTCCAGTGCAAGCTGGTGCTGTGAGGCCCGATGAGGAGCTGGATGGAAACCCTTCCCCTAATGGGGGTGCCAGGAGGGATGTTCTGGAGTCCGTCTCGCCTTTTTATGAATTAATCTACAAGGTTTGGGGGCGGGGGAGAAATGTAAATCCATGGAAACCTGCAGGAAATTTAAAACATTACAGTGCCCCTCCTGATGGAGGGAAGAGTCAAATTCGTAAGCAGCAGAGATGAACATAGACACAATGTGTATGGTATTTGTTTCTTATATTTTTCTGTAAGATAGCCTTCTCCCTTTCTGACAGAGAAACCCAGAAAAATTGTACAGGGTATGGCATGTATCCTTCTGTAAATACAACCACATTGCTTAATCGTTAAACTCCATTACGCTGGATTACCATGTGGCCGTGAGCTGTGCTGTGTGTTTTTACAGTGAAACCCTTGGGCAGAAGACCTTGCCCCTGAGCCCAGGAGCACTGTCACAGCCCTGGCGTTCCCATTCTGGAATTACATGAGATGCAAACACATTTGGGGTAGGGAGACTCCAGCCAAACCTACCCTCTGCAGAGACTCCTTTCATAGTCCTGTTTGTGGTTTTGGTGTGCTTGCAGGTTGGGGCAAAGCAGTGGTATCTGCAGGTGTCTCCACACTGCCCTCTTGGTGGAGAATCATCTCCTGTTCTTGCTTGTGAGTCCGCTGTGTCAGGTCCGGGGGAGGAAAGCGACCTCCCTGAGGAGCCTGGGATCGGTGCCCAGCGTGGTGCTCAGCAAGCTGCAGAGGCAGTGATCCACAGGCAGTGCCTCTCCGCCCACCCTCCCTTCCCCACCAAAGAGAAAGAGAGATGGGGCTGCCAGGGCCTGTGGCCCCTCACTTCTTCCCTCTCTGCCAGCCGCCACTCGCGCTTACCAGGAAGATCCCACATTTACACCTTGCGAGGTGCATGTCCTTCTGACAGCGCAGCAGCATGGAGCTAACAAGGGGCAACACCAAGCTTTGCTGCTGGGGAAAAGGAAAAAAAAAAGGGAGTGCTGTTTATTTCCAGCTCTACAACCAGTGCAGTCGGTGGGGGACAAAGTTGTGCCGCTAACCTGCAAGCTTTTTGCAGTGATTAATGATTGCCCAGGCACCTGGGAGCAAAGGAGGGACAGTTCCTGCCTGGCTGGTCACTCCCTGCCACCACAACTCTGCTGACTGGCCTGCAAGGAGCGCTTCGAAAAAAGGCACACAATCTTCAACCTTCTCCCTGGGTGTGCCAGGCACACTCTGAAGGATGTGGGGAAAGGGGGTGAGCTTTCCCGGGCAATAGCTCTGTCCCGCGATGCTTTTCCCCTTGCTTTCCTGGGCTGAAATCTGCCTGCTGCTGCTCTGCGAAGGCTGCCAGCTGGAGGAGCCGGCAATGGGTAAGTGGAGAGCCCTTTCCCAGCACAAGGTTAACTCCCGAGCAGCACCAGCCTTTCTTGGCAAGCAGAGAGACCCAGATGGCAATCCTGACTGAAAAATACTAACTGGTAACTGAAACAGTAGTTGGTAATCTGGGGGTTGGTCAGCAGCAAAATTGGGAAGTGTGGGTCAGAGAGGGCACAGGGCAGTTTGTCTTTGCACTCAAGCTGTATGTTCAGCCTGTATATTCCCTTTCTTTTTAAGTGTTGCTAAGCTCCTCAGCACAAGGGATGGAGCAGGTCTGCATTTCCAATGCACTTGTCTGGGTGGTGCACACTTCTGTTGGGAGGGGCTGGGGGATATCCCTCTTCAGCCATTTGTACTACGTCCCAGCTGCGGGGTGCCCTGGGCTGCTCTGCCTCCCCCTGCACCCCTGCAGGTGCCGAGGAGAGGGGAGCAGGGATGTTCACAGGAGTGAGAGCCACTTTCGCTGGGTGGTTGCTGTGTGTCAGGTCTGCAAATGAGCACAAACTGATGAATGTTTCATTTCAGACCCAACCTCTGGAAGAGGACATAAGAAACATGTTGACATCCCTCTATCTTCTGTGTGAATTTACTGGTTTCTTTTTGTAGGTGTTCAGAAAGGCATAATTGTTGTGGCAGTCTTAATATCTGTGATGTCCTTAATCTTGATACATTGTGTCATGAGACTAATCAACAGAAAAAGGAAAAAGAAAATATCCATTTTCTTGCAAATGACATGGTTTGCCTGTGTTCACCTTGCAATTTGCCTTTCTGTTTCCTGTTGGTGTTTCTATATACCTTCCCCGGAAACTTATCCAGGTGGTAACAGAATCTTTAACATAGCAGGATTCACTCTAAATGCCAGGAGGTTTCTAAACATTATATGCCTAGTTAATGGGTCTTTTTTCAGACTGAAGAGCTGTAATGCACCCAGAACACCTGCAGAGGAGAAAGACTTACACCGAGACTCAAGTGAGAAACCTGTGAGCCTGTGCACGCTGAAGGACCAGCATGTTGTTTGTCAAAACGAGGTAATGCAAAAGCCCAAGGCTTCCAGTAATTATTTACATCCTTCAAAAGTCTTGGCAATACTTACCAGGAATGTGAAAATACCCCTTCCACCGAGAGCCGAGGTCTGCTCCTGCTGCCATGTCTTTGCTGCATGGGATAGGCACACCAGGTAGATGGCACCATATATGTCCCATCTAACCTCCAGCAGTGCTGGGGAAGGCCTGGAGTGTGAAGGAGAAAAGTTAGCCAATGATTAGGTGGAAAGACATGGAAGAGGTACTGGAAAAGCCCAGGAGGGCAGATGGGTTGTCCCTTCTGGACAAAGGCAAGGGAGTGCTGCAGAGCTCAGATGCTGTAACTAGCAGCCTCACGCAGAAGTTTCCCCAGAAAAGTCTGCCCTGCCCTGCTGGTCAGGCGGGCATGAAGATGCTGTGGTGGAGGGCTGGTGGCATCCACAGACCAAATCAGTGAGTGACCACAGCTGGGAGTCACCCCCACTAGCCACTTTCCTCTGACCTCCCACAGGTTCTCTGTTTTCCCTGCAAGTTCTTGCTAGTGCTGTGCTGTGAATGGGAGCCCTCTTGTCTTCTCATCACTTCTCTCTGCCAGATAACGCAGAGCTTTGCCATAGTTACAACACCACTGTGCTGGGTCTTTTGCAGGAGCAGACATCAGGATTCTCACTGCACGAAAGGCAACCAGATCTGAAGAGAAACCTGAGAAAGAAAAATAAATGCAGCTGCTTGTTTTCAGAGGAAGTACAGCAATGCCCACAGTGTGTTTGAGATGCTGCCTGTTGGGTTATGCATCAAGGCTCAGCTACACACCCATGAAGGAGGACAGAGAGGCAGCAGCAGCTGGGGGAGTCCACCTAACACCCCACCCCAGCAGCTCCCCAGCCCAGCGGAGGAAGGAGGGACATCAGCCCACTACAGGCTCACCTCCACAAGCCCAGAGGAGCACAGGGGCCCAAGGACAGTTGGGAGTCCAAACTAAGGACTCAGAGGAAGGGGCACGTTGCCCAGGCACCTACCAGGGATGTCCTAGGAGCTCCTCAGCCCCAGAGTCAGGGTGTGAAACCCATCCAGATGAGTCATCAGTGGAGCACCTTTTGAACTGGCTAAAGGGGTATGGACACATGATGGGATGCAGGGGAAGAGCATTTTGGGATCGCACAGGACTTATTATGGGATGCTGAGGGGAAGAACCAAAGGTGAGAAAGGGAGGGATCAAGGGGATTTGGGAATGAAAAAGCCTGGGAAAATGGAGGGGTAAAGAGATAAAGGGTCACACATACACACAAGGCTGGTCAGTACTCTTGTCTGGCCATGCCCAGCACCTGGTCACCATGGTCTGTCCTGTGTTCTCATTAAACTCCATTTCTAACTCTTTTCCTGAGTGAGGGACTCCCTAGACGGTGTGTATGGGAGCCTGGTACCTGCAGCTGGGCCAGGACCATGGGCCAGTGGACACGTGTGCCAGGGTGCTTTTGAGACCTCAGTGAGAGAAACCAAGTGCCAGCTACCAGCATGGACCAGGGTTAGAGCCTGTGTGTCCCTGGTGTAGCACCTGGGGCAAGTACAGGTGAGCATGTGAGTGCTGGCAAGGATCAAGCTAGACAAGCCGGTGAGTAGGTGCCATGTCCCGGGATGCCCTTTGACATTTCACAAGTAATCAGGCAAGAGGATCTGGGCTGCAGATGCAGCAACACCCATGGAACTGTACCAAGATGGTATCTTTGGATACATTTGGATAACATCTGGAGCTGGAAATCATTGTGCAGCGGGATAGCTATGACTTAATTGTCATCACAGAGGCATGGAGGGATGACTCGTGCAACTGGAGTGCTGCAATGGATAGCTATAAGCTCTTCAGAAGGGATAGGCAAGGAAGGAGAGGCGATGAGGTGGCCCTGTATGCTAGGGAGTGTTTTTTGACTCTACTCAACGATTTTGGTGATAAGGTCTAGAGGTTATGGGTAAGGATGAGGGGGAAGGCCTCACAATTAGTAGCCCTTGCTCTCGTGGGGGACTTCAACTTACCGGACATCTGCTGGAAATAAAACACAGCAGAGAGGAAACAGTCTAGGAGGTTCCTGGAGTGTGTGGAAGATAACTTCCTGACACAGCTGGTAAGTGAGCCTGCCAGGGGAGGTGCCTCGTTTGACCTGCTGTTCACCAACAGAGAAGAATTAGTGGGAGATGTGGTGGTTGGAGGCCATCTTGGGCTTAGTGACCATGATATGATAAAGTTCTCGATTCTTGGCGAAGCGAGGAGAGAGGTCAGCAAAACCACTACCATGGACTTCTGGAGGGCAGACTTTGGCTTGTTCAGGACGCTGGTTGGGAGAGTCCCTTGGGAGGACGTCCTGAAGGGCAAAGAGGTCCAGGAAGGCTGAGCATTCTTCAAGAAAGAAGTCTTAAAGGCGCAGGAGCAGGTTGTCCCCATGTGCCGCAAGGTGAACTGGTGGGGAAGTTGACCAGCCTTGCTGAACTGAGGGCTTTGCTGGCACTCAGGAAAAAAATGAGGGTTTACCACTTTTGGAAGAAGGGGCAGGCAACCCAGGAAGAGTACAGTGATCTAGTTAGGTCATGCAAAGAGAAAATTAGAAAGGCAAAAGCCCAGCTAGAACTCAGTCTGGCCACTGCTGTAAAAGATAATAAAAAATGTTTTTACAAATACATTAACAATAAAAAGATAGCCAAGGAGAATCTCCATGCTCTGTTGGATGAAGGGGGAACATTGCCACTGAGGATGAGGAAAAGGCTGAGGTACTTAATGCCTTCTTTGCCTCAGTCTTTAATAGACCAGTTTTCCCCAGGGTATTCAGTCCCCTGAGCTGGAAGGCAAGGACGGGGAGGGGAACAAACCCCCCATAATCCAGGAGGAAGCAGTTTACGACCTGCTGCACCACCTGGACGCTCACAAGTCTATGGGGCTGGATGGGATCCACCCGAGAGCACTGAGGGAGCTGGCAGAGGAGCTTGCCAAGCCACTCTCCATCATTTATCAGCAGTCCTGGTTAACAGGGGAGGTCCCAGATGACTGGAGGCTTGCCAGTGTGACACCCATCTACAGAAGGGGGAGCAGGAGGATCTGGGGAACTACAGGTCAGTCAGCCTGACCTCAGTACTGGGGAAAATTATGGAGCAATACATCTTGAGTGAGGTCACATGGCATGTGCAGGACAACCAGGAGATCAGGCCCAGCCAGGATGGGTTCATTAAAAGGCAGGTCCTGCCTGACCAACCTGATCTTCTATGACCAGGTGACCCACCTAGTGGATGACAGAAAGGCTGTGAATGTTATCTACCTGGATTTTAGTAAAGCCTTAGACGCTGTCTCCCACAGCATTCTCCTGGAGGAGCTTGCAGCTCATGGCTTAGACAGCTGTACTCTTCGCTGGGTAAAAAAATGGGTGGCCAAGCCCAGAGAGTTGTGGTGAATGGAGCTAAATCCAGTTGGTGGCCAGTCACAAGTGGTGTTCCCCATGTCTCAGTTTTGGGGCCAGTCTTGTTTAATATCTTTATCAATGATCTGGATGAGGGGACCGAGTGCACCCTCAGTAAGTTTGCAGATGATACCAAATTAGGCAGGAGCGCTGATCTGCTCGAGGGTAGGAAGGGTCTGCAGAGGGATCTGAACAGGCTGGGTCAATGGGCTGAGGCCAACTGTACGCAGTTCAACAAGGCCAAGCGTCAGGTCCTGCACTTGGGTCACAACCCCATGCAATGCTACAGGCTTGGGGAAGAGTGGCTGAAAAGCTGCCGGATGGAGAAGGACCTGAAGTGTTGCTTGACATCCGGCTGAACATGAGCCAGCAGTGTGCCCAGGTGGCCCAGAAGGCCAACGGCATCCTGGCTTGTATCAGGAATAGTGTGGCCAGCAGGAGCAGGGAAGTGATTGTGCCCCTGTACTTGGCACTGGTGAGGCCACACCTCGAATGCTGTGTTCAGTTTTGGGCCCCTCAGGACAAGAAGGACACTGAGGTGCTGGAGCATGGCCGGAGAAGAACAACGAAGCTGGTGAAGGGTCTGGAGAGCAGGTCTTATGAGGAGGGGCTGAGGGAACTGGGGTTGTTTAGCCTGGAGAAGAGGAGGCTGAGGGGAGACCTTATCGCTCTCTCCTGAAAGGAGGTTGTAGTGAGGTGGGTGTTGGCCTCTTCTCCCAAGTCACTAGTGATAGGACAAGAGGAAACAGCCTCAAGTTGCATCGGGAGGTTTAGATTGGATATTAGGAAAAATTTCTTTACTGAAAGAATGGTCAGGCACTGGAACAGGCTGCCCAGAGAGAGGTGGTGGGGTCACCATCCCTGGAGGAGTTCAAAAAACGTGCATTTCAGGACATGGTTTAGGAGGCATGATGGTCTTGGGCTGATGGTTGGACTTGATGATCCTAGAGGTATTTTCCAACCTTAATGATTCTATGATTCTGTGATCGGTGTTTTGAAGAAAGTTATGCCTTTAAGGGCTCGAGCTGGAAAGCTTCCCCTCCAGCTCTCTGTATCATTAGACGAGGTGTGTTAGAAATGTCCTTCCAATGTATTTGCAAAGGGTCTTCTAACAGCTTGTGTCACGGTGGATCCTCAGCACAGAGCACTTTCTTTTGTAGTAGCAGAGTACCCTCTAGTGGGAGATGTCACTAATGAAAGTGAAAACGAGTCTTCCGTTAAAATAGTAACTCACGAGTGCTGTTTCTCTTTGGACTTTCAAATAGTCTTTTGGTGTCCAGCAACTCTATCTCAGGTATCAAGAAATTACAACCACTGTATCCAAAGACATTCAGGAACAACACAACGAAATGGCTTTATGAGGGTTGTCCTGCGGCAGACACTGATTGTAGTCACTGGAAGAGAAAGTATTGAAAGGAGGGACTGGGCATTTGGTTTCAGTCCTGCCTTGCTCTCCTGGAGAAAGAACTCTTGCAGAGGACGAGGGAAGGAAACATGGAAACATTCCCAAGTCTGTTATCCAAGCTGCCAGGCTGGCCTGCAATGGATAAAAGGTGTGCTAGAGGAGAAGCGGGAATGGCAGGCATTTGGTACTACCTGGGAAGGCATCTAGGCTGCCCAAATCCCTCTGACAAGTTCTGGCCACGGTTGCCTCCTGAGAGAGCTGAATTTTCTACAGCTGGGCTTCTTGGTCAATGGTCCTTTAGGAAACAGCCTCAGTCTCCTTGACCAAGGGACCTTTAGAAGTCAATATTGAGTGATGTTTTAACTAAGAGCTGCTCAGCATTTAAATGACAGCTGTTCCCTGCACTCTGAAAATCATGTGCTGATTCAGCTTGCCTTGAAGTTTGTCATGCCACGTGCATGTATGTTACAATGGGGGCTTCAACTTGGCATTCCTCAAATGAGACTTTTCTGAGATTAAAAGTTCATTACTTTTTTTTTTTCCTTAGAGAAATTATCTGTGGGTTTTTTTCCCATGGTAACCATGGACATGTATGTCATCTTCGGCTGTGGCTATGATGCAGATGACCTGCTCTTCACTACTCTTCAGGTAGGAGTTTAGAAGTGCTCTACTATTCTTTATGATGAAATAGAATGAATTGTTTCTTTCAGTCCTAGTTATTGTGTAATTTCCTTGCAGAAGGAAAAACATGACCAGTTTTAGAAGCAAAACAAAACAAAAAGCTGAGATCAGAGCTGTCCCAAAGCCAGCCTCACTAATAAAACCCTGATAACATACCCAAGCTTGCTTTCTTTTCAGTGTGGCTGTCCCAAGAGCTGAAGGAGGCTCTGTGGGATGGCAGAAATCAATATTAAAAATTGTAATGAGTGTATCACCTTTCTTTTATGAAATATGCTTCTTTCCTGACTATCAACCTGATTTTCTCCCAGTTACTCATCCCTAGGAAACTAGGATTTGCGCTGTCTGGTGTGCAAATGTATTTGTTAGTCTGTGTAACATGCAGCATAATTCTGAGAGACTCCGTACAACCAGTGGTATCCACAGCCCCTGGCTGCCAGGATGCTCAGCCCCCATGCAGAGAAAAAGCACATAAATGAAGATCGGGATAGATACATGAACAGTCATCCACATAAAAAGACCAACATATTTCACTGGGAAATGAGAGAAGGGAAGAGTATGTGAGCTTAGGC
This sequence comes from Sula dactylatra, assembly GCA_013389905.1. Lineage (NCBI taxonomy): Eukaryota > Metazoa > Chordata > Aves > Suliformes > Sulidae > Sula > Sula dactylatra. Next base: position 62,199 of record WEKW01005884.1, on the reverse strand, counting down.
ATGGATATCTTAGTTGTAGCAAAGTTGCACAGCTGTATGATGCCTGACAACCCCCACTCCTGTTAACTCCATCCGATACCACACCTTTTACAGCAAAGTTTAAATTCAGGTGTCTTCCATTTTACCCAGCTATTCTAGAGGTGGAATGCAAAGAAAAATATAGAATGTATCCAGCCCTTTCTTGCTATGTAAAGGAACTGCAGAACTTTTCTGTGGTTTTATCTCCGCTCACATGGTTAACTTTCTCTGCTAGAAAACGCGATGCAGCTTTCACTGAAGAAATTGGCAGGATCTCAAACTGTAAACCACTTATCATTTGCTTGTTTTATAGAACTAGGTTTGAGAGAGAAAAAAGATGTGGTTTGTCCATGGTTACATGGTTGAATCACTAGCAAAATGACATCTGGCAGCAAATCCTCTGGATCAGGTGTCTGTGAAACCTTTCCAGATTTTTCACAGGCAGTGCAACCATCCGTCCCAGAGAGATGATGGAACTAACTCTGGGCTGACTGCCCTGTATTACTGAAACCTTGCTGCTTTTACTTGCTTTAAGCAAGTGGTGGGTCTGTTTATTTGTGTTTTGGGTTCTTTTTATTTATTGTTGTTCTTGCAAGATCTGTTTGTTATTTGGTTGCTATTAGTACATGGGAGGACTACAGGGATGCTGTTCACCACTGCAGGGAGAAAATACATGCAGCCAAAGCTCAATTACAGTTGAAGCTGGCCAGTACTTCTAGGGACAATAAAAAGGGCATTTTAAAATATGTTAATGGCAAAAGGCAGGCCAGGAGTAACATTGGCCCATTGCTTGATTAGAATGGTCACCTCACAAACAGGGACGTAGACAAGGCAGAGATGTTTAATGTTTTCTTCGTCTCAGACTTCACCAGTGATGGTGGGCTCTGGGCAAGTGCTGCATTTTGCACCTGGGGCACAGCAACCCTGGATGTACAGACAGACTGGGGAACGAGAGGCTGGAGAGCAGCTCTGCAGGGAGGGATCTGGGGATCTGGTCGGTGGCAAGTGGAACATGAGCCAACAGTGTGCCCTGGCAGCCAAGAGGGCCAACCGTGTCCTGGGATGCATCAGGCACTGCATTGCAGCCGGTCAAGGGAGGGGATTGTCCCGCTCTGCTCCGCGCTGCTGCGGCCTCACCTCGAGTGCTGTGTGCAGTTTTGGGTGCCACGGTACATTAAGGATACAAAGCTACTGGAGAGTGTCCAGAGGGGGGCCACAAAGTTGGTGAAGGACTTAGAGGAGAAACCGTATGAGGAGCAGCTAAAGTCACTTGGTTTGTTCAGCCTGGAGAAGAGGAGGCTGAGGGCAGACCTCACCATGGTCTGCAGCTTCCTCACAAGGGGGGAGGAGGGGCAGGGCTGATCTCTGCTCTCTGGTGACCAGCGACAGGACCCGAGGAAATGGCAGGAGGATGTGCCAGGGGAGGTTTAGGTTGGATATTAGGAAAAGGTTCTTCCCCCAAAGGGTGGTGGAGCACTGGAACAGGCTCCCCAGGGAGGCAGTCACGGCGCCAAGACTGGAGGTATTCAAGAAGCACTTGGACAATGCCCTCAGAGATTTGGTGTGAATTTGGGGTTGTCCTGTGCAGGGACAGGAGTTGGACTCGATGATCCTTGTGGGTCCCTTCCAACTCAGGACATTCTATGATTCTAGTAACCCTTGAGGGAAAGACAAAAAAAAGGGAGAAAGGGTGAGGAAGCTCTTTGAGTCCAATGACAGCAGCAAGGGTGACTGGGAGATAATAGAATCATAGAATCATTAAGGTTGGGAAATACCTCTAAGATCATCAAGTCCAACCACCAACCCAACACCACAGTGCCTCCTAAACCATGTCCTGAAATGCACGTTTTTTGAACTCCTCCAGGGATGGTGACCCCACCACCTCTCTGGGCAGCCTGTTCCAGCGCCTGACCATTCTTTCAGTAAAGAAAGTTTTCCTAATATCCAACCTAAACCTGCTGATGCAGCTTGAGGCTGTTTCCTCTCGTCCTATCACTAGTGACTTGGGAGAAGAGACCAAAAATCACCTTGTTACAACCTCCTTTAGGTAGCTGTAGGGAGCGATAAGGTCTCCCCTCAGCCTCCTCTTCTCCAGGCTAAACAACCCCAGTTCCCTCAGCCCCTCCTCATAAGATCTGCTCTCCAGACCCCTCACCAGCTTCGTTGTTCTTCTCCGGACACGCTGCAGCACCTCAATGTCCTTCTTGTCCGGAGGGGCCCAAAACTGAACACAGCATTCGAGGTACAATAAAACGCGTTCACAGAGTTACTGCTGGATAAGTAACAGGCGCAAAGGTGGTGAGGTAATTACAGGCCCTCGCCGATTTAATGTGCCGAAGCCTGCGACGCCTTCCTGCCGGCTGGGAGAGCAGGCGCGGCGCGGACATCTCCCGCCGCCGGGGGTACCGCCGCGCCGGGGCGGGAGGACGGGGCTCGCCCCT
>WEKW01005884.1:45606-59608 GCA_013389905.1 Sula dactylatra | reverse complement strand
GGCCGCGCCCCCCGCCGCCGAGCCCCTGCCCCTGCCCGGAGGCTCAGCCCCGCGGGCCGAGCTGGAGAGGTTTTCCAGAAGGTCGCGGAGCGCTGGTGAATCCATCAGACGGGTACAGGCGGGGCTCAGGAGGCCTCTGAGTGACGTTTGGGAAGGTATGGCACAGCGAAGGATTTGCTCTCTGCTTGCCCTGGTCTTAGAAGCTTTTTTTTTTTTTTTTCCTTCATTTTTTCCCTTTGATACGCTAGACTGGGCTTGTGACCTAAAGGTGACCTTTCTGTGGCCATTATAGCTACACAATAGCCTGGTTCATCACTGTATGAAATCTTGTAGCTACACCGGGTACGAGCAATGGCATGTTAAGGACTTTAAGGGGTATTAAAGCAGTGAGATAGAAGGTTTTACTGAAAACCGTGCTTTCTTGCAGGTGTGGCACATCTTTCACTCTTTTGTAAACACTTCTATAACTTGAAATTTCTCTCTGGCTTGCTGTGCTGGCCCTTGATTTCTGTATGTTTTTAGGAATATCTATCTGAGCCTCTTACAGCCATCCTCAAGTATCTGACTGCACTGTATTATCGGGTAAATTCATCACTTGTTGGGCCCGTTGCTGATGGTTTCTTATTTCTTTATTTTACACATAAGAGCTTGGTCTGTATTCATGCTTGGTAACTGCAGAGTTGTATCAGGAGTTGTTTTAGCACAGCGTGTTTAAAATTAAGGGCAGGCTAATGGTTGTGTGCATGCGTGTTGTGCGCACAGGTTTGCTGGGAAGTTGTTTGTGAAATAGATTTTTTTTTGTCTCCCTCTCATTATGTGTTCATCAGTTCTCCTTTTTTAAGCCGTGTGATAACATAGGAAATGCTTTACAGATTAGTCTCTCTTCTATTTTTTGCATGTTGTGAAAATCTTTTGAAAGTTGGGTGTTGCTTGTGTGCTTGACAGAAGATACTCTCAAGAAGCATCAGCGAGTTTTGCAGACATTGGCAAAAAAACCCCCTCAGGTGTAGGTGATGTGTGTTACAGAGGTATTTTATGCAAAATAATGTTTTCACTTAAATATGACACCAGCTTCAGTTCCAGGCAGGTCTACAATTCAGTTGTATTGCGGTGATGTTAACTGACTGAGGGAACAGGGAACAGGTCGAAAATTGTTCACTAGGGAACACAGCAACACAACCTTATTTTCGTCCCTTTCCCACCTTGGAAACATATTTTTTTTTGTAGCATATATTGTAGCATATTATTTGTAGCAGGTGCAGCATGCCCTAACAGTTCCCCAATTCATGCAAATTTACCTCTCCCAGTGCCCCAGCTCGTCCTGGCCACCCAGTACATCACGCTTCTGGTGGATTAATGCCTTTCTAAGTTCCATTGTGCAATTTTTTCCCACGTTGACTAGAACACTTTCTGTGTTGTGTAATGAGACCTGCTATGTTTTTCTCACATGACAAAGCTACCGTTAATATTTGCACCCCAGAGACGTGATATCACCGGAAGATGATCTGTTACTGAGTCACGCATCTCTCCTTATCTTTCTTCAGGTCAAGCAGATTTTCCCTTCCAGAATGACTTTCCAAGCTCTGGTTTTGTGTCTGGCTTGTGCTGGGCTTGGAAAGGCAAATGGTAAGTTGAATTTCCTGAAATCTGCCTGAAAATCGTTGAGGAACTGGTTTCTGATTCATGAGGCTTCAACAGTCAAAGTAAGAGGCAAAAATAGGTGAAATACAGATTGCTGGTGCCATCTGGCATACATTAGATACCTAAGGCATAGACATGGAGCTGGCAGCTGTGACACAAGACCTCCTGGTGCAGCAGTTGGAGATGGGAGGGACATGCGGCATCCCATATTTACAATGACACTGGACACTATGGTTCGCCTGAGTTCCCAGCTTCCCATAGTGGAACCTCCCCTCGGGAGCAAATCTCTCTGTTCTTTCCCTCCCTTTCAAATGTGCTGCAAGTTCTGAAGCTACATAGTCCAAAAATTCTCTTCAGCCCGTTTTGCTGCTCAGTTGTCTGAGAATGGTTTGGTGTGCACTTCCCTTGTGCATTCAGTCTTCCTCTAGCATTTAGAAAACAAACATTGAGCCTTTGCTGAAAATGGGAAGCCATGTAATTTAATAAAACTGAAGTAGGAAGTGTGCAGGGATGGGTACAGAAATAGGGTATGTCTTTTTTTCTTTTAAACAGTTTAGAAGAAAGCTAGACCCTCAGCCAATGTAAACCAATATAACTTCATTATTTCTAGGAGGATGCAGAAAGACTTTTTGGTGGAGGAAAACCATAATAACAATACATAATTGATAGAATTCTTGTGTCTGTGGGTAATCTGGGCCTCTAGAATCAGCATTAGGCTTCTGAATATCTGTGATATCTGCCCATTTCACTATTTCATGTCATTGCAGTGGTTCCGCAGGCTGAACACAGAAACGTGACAGAGGGAGAAAACGTGACTTTCAGCTGTGTCCTGACAGAACCTAAGGATGTTCTGCAAGTGACGTGGCAAAAGGACTCTGAGAACTTACACAATAATATAGCTACGTACAGTAAAAACAGATTAAAGATTCATGAGTCCTATCGAGGCCGAATGAATTTCACGAGTCTGGTACTCAATGAGACAAGCATCCTTCTTCAGGACGTTAGAATGGATGATTCAGGGTGTTACACATGTCTTTTCAATGCTTTCCCTTTTGGCTCCTCCTCGGGACATACCTGCCTGAGTGTCTTCGGTGAGATTCTCTGCAGGGATATGTCTCTAGTGGAAAAAGAGGTGTTTTCTCACCCACAGCACTTCCTGGAGCAGACTCGGGAACTGTAGCTGTAGGAGCATCCCTCAGTGGAACATGGTGTAGAAACAGAGCATCACTGCTGTGAGCAAGACTATGTGGGGTCATATTCAAGCCTGTTGTAGTGGTTTTGGCTCTGGGCTGTCCTTGTTTGTTGTTCTGTGAGTAGCAGCTAAAAAGCAAGGAGCGGAATGTTTGTTTGTAAGCCCCTGAGCAGTCCCAGTTGGAACTTGGGCAAACCAACACTGCTTGTTGCAGTTTCCTCTTGGTGCCTGGTACAACCACAGTGGTGTGAGCTGCCGTGCCAAACCCTGCCATTGATAGGGAATTAGCAGATAACACCAAAAAATGGTTTTACTCTAACAGACTATTTTCAAACTTGGGATTTCAAGTTGAGTGAAACCTTTGGGGTAAGTAACTTCAGTATAAGGGAAGGAGTGTTGAATCATGGGGGGACCTGACCCAATGAACTCTTCTTGCATTCCTGTGCTGTGGCGCTCAGTGAGAATCCAGTAAGTTTTGCTCTGCTTGATAATGGTTAAACTGCTATTACTGCTGATGATCAAGGGCTCGTTGTGGTGATGGATTGTCTCATTTGTGTGTTGGAAGGTCTCAATGCGTCTGTCCATTACAACATTTCCGAAGGTCATTTGATAGCCACCTGTAATGCTGTTGGCCTCCCAGAGCCCACCATCACCTGGAAGAACTTGTTCAATTCTACTCCTACACAGGAGATAGTCAGGCATGCTAATGGGATAGTGTCCATCACCAGTAAACTGGAGATCTACAACACGCAGAGCATTGGTGAGCAGGACTTGATCTGCAGAGTAAGCAACACGCATAAAGAAAAGGAATTGCCTGTGAAAATGAAAGGAGGTATGTGAATGATGCAAGCTACTTGGTAGCATTCTCTTGGCCTTCATCTTTTGCAATAGCATGTTTGGATAGGAATCTGCCGGGAAGAGGAGGGAGTGAAACGTGTATGTGCCAAGTAAGAAGAAAGGAAATCCTACTTTGCGTTCATTGCCGTATTGGAGATGATTACATATTGGGGTCCTCTCCAGGAGGGGGAAAAAAAGCCAAACTAGTCAGCTAGGGAGCTATGGGTATTAGAGGCACCACGTGTTTTGTAGCAAGTCGAACTTCAGGTTTCACACGTAGTTTCTTTGACAGTCCAAAGACAGATATCAGATGACAAATATTTATATCTTTTATAGTTTTATCTAGATGAAGTAAAAACTCTGTGGGTCGCTTAATGAACATTGAAGTGGAAGTTTTGAAATTAATAACAAACTATCTCTGAACAGCAATTAACCAAATGTTTCAGTTAAACTTATTACATGTTTTGGTACAGTTAACCTGTGTGTTATGTTTTAGTTTCTCTGACATCTTTGCTGAGACACACGTGCATTGCAGTAATGGTCAGGGAGGAATAGTACTTTCAGGCAGACAGGAAGATGATGGGTTGAAGATAATTACATTGGTTTTACCAGGAAACCTTATATACATCAGTGTAACATCTGAATACCTTGTAGTGCTAATGTATTTCTTCTTCCAACATTCTGTTCTGCTGGAAAGACTTTCACCCCAGTTCTATAGATGAGAAATAGAAACATTAAAAGCTGAAGTACCATTCTCAGTTCACACAGGAACATGGACTTAGGTGATTTAAAATTCACATGTCTCTAAATCCAGAGCCTTAAAAGGAAGACCACCTGGAAATTAGGAAGACAGGAAAAGCAGCTTGGGATAGTGGGTTAACTCCCAAGTTACATCCTCAAGAAGTGATTGCTATAGGAATAGTAGTAAAGAGTAAGATCTGACTTTTAATGTCTTCTCTCTAAAAGTTCAAAAGCAAATTAGTTCTTAATTCTGAGTGACACTAATTGAAAAAGCATAATAAATCTTTTTGTCCTGTCTCAAATGCGATGTTCTTTTGTTTTGACCTTTTTAAAAAGGAAATGTGTATCTCGGAAAGCAGGAAACTAAGATTGTTGTTATTCCTTGCCAGGAGAATGAAAAATCAGCTAATAGCTTATTGTTTTAACAATCTTATATTTTAGAGAAAGAGAAATTCAAATGAATACTTCAATGTAGCTTTGTTAAAAGGCATGATAGTTTTGGCTTACTTCAAATAAATTTTATTTCGGAAAGTTTTCCAGCTAACGTCAGTGAGCATTGAAATGAGCCTTCGTATTATCATTTTGATTAATTGCAGTCAAATGAAGTGGTTAATGTCTAACCAGGGAGGGACATTTATGCTCAGATGTTGGGTAGAGCTATCTGTAGGTATCAAAACATAGCCTGTCTTCTTTTCTGAAAGTTAATTTAGCCTTTGCGACAGTGATAAGTGTTTAACAGTAAAAGGAGTAACTTTTATTTTACAAATAAAAACTCAAAATCTGGATGAATAAAAAACTTCAGAAAGTGACAAGACTTGTATAACGTTCTGCTTACGTACACATGCCAACTACCATGTCAGGTATGGGAATGACAGTTTTCTTTGCCATGGATGAACATGAGCACATCTTTTCTTCACAAAGCATTTTCTGTGGGCAAGTAGGTTTGTCTTTGAAGATATACACGTCCACTCTGTCTTTTGAGCAATTGCTTCTTTCATGTAGCTTAGCAATAATATTTACAATCTCAATGAGGAACCGTTGTCGTTAATCGTACATCCTCTTGGCTCTTTTTGCTCTTTTTCCTATATAAACTAGCTTAGTTTGTCTTTTTTGTTGTTTTGTTTTCACAGAAGAGGGATCCTTATTGTTTTGGCTGATGATTTCTGTGGGGATTTTAATTGTCACCATTCTGATTCTGATCATGCTGTGCCAGAGGAAGAGGATATGCAGGAGGGGTTGAATGGGTGAGTCAATGGTGCATGGAAACCAACGGTTTTCATAGAGTCCATAATAAGGTCTGGTCATCTGCAGACAAGAATGAGACTTTGTTGAGATATCATCAGGGTGTATGAGACTGTCATATCGGGCAAGTAAACTTCATAATAACGAGCATACAGTTATTAAAGGCTGCCTCAGTTGCATGTCATCTTAAGAGCTGTTTTCCCACTGCTACTGTCGAGGGATAATACAAGACTACAAATTGTGAGGGGAGGATCCAAGCAGAGCAGGACATGCTGCTTGTGGTTTGCTTTCAGGCAGAAGTCTCAGCAGAAGTAATTCACTGGCCTTTCACATTTTTATGAAGGGCCACACAAGTGACGAGTGTAAGTATGCTCAGAGAATTTTTGGCAGAAGAGATATGTTGGAAAGACCCGCTCACGCAGAGTGACATGACCTCAAGGGAAGGGCTTTCTTCTGGTCACAGCACCCTCTTTGTAATTTTAAGACAAACAGTGTATATGGTGGAGAAGTGTGCTCAAACTTGGCATATGAGTCTGCTTCCTAATGATGATTTAAAGAGAAACTGCAGTCAGTGTAACGTCCTTGTATGTGAGATGTCCAGATCATGGATCAACTCAACTTTGTAGTCTTAGTTATTAATAACAGAATGAAAGGAAAAATTAGAGGAGGGGGGAGGCCTTAGGCTTCAGAAACCAATGCTCATTAGTAATTTCACTCTTGCTTAGTCAGATCAAAATGCTGTGTCTAGCTTTAAATTCTCCTAATATGTTTAGAAACGCCAGCACACATTAACTCAGTTCCTGAATATTTAGATACTTGCTTCCTGATGATAATATGATATAAGGTAAAGAAGTGTTTTGAGGAATATCAGACTTGTCTATTGTGAACTTAGACCTATGGCATCTACTGTTAAGAGGGGTTGATCTAATAAATCTGCTACTGCCAGAGACACAAAAGCCTTCACTGAGAAAATAGAGAAATGAATGTTTCTTACAACCCAAATATAACTACTTAATCGTAAAACATATATGAGCTTTCCATTGATCCTATAAACAATTCAGAAGAGAAAATGTCTATTGAATTTTCAGACCAACCTGGAAGTAAAGGGCAGGGAGTTGGTTCTTAATTTTTTTTTTTAAGGATCAGAAGAAAATGGTGAAATGCTTAAAAGAAGGATGTATCTTTATTCTAGAACAACAATTCCAAACACAAATGAGCTTGTGCTAAGGAGACCTTGAAGGAGAGACCCTGAGGCAGCGGTGAGCTGGCAGAGGTCTGGGAACACCTGCTGGAGCAGACCGGAGAGTGACCAGGCAAAGAGAGTGCTAAAAAGTGCAGGTGCTTCCTTGCAGAGTTTCAAAGCCCCTTCGTTGCATGCCAGATGAGGAGAACCACACTGGGATGCCATGCCTGCACTGGTACCTGAAGTGGGAGCAGGGTCAGTCAGCAAAACGTTGCGTGACAAGACTAGGCTGAGGATGTTAATGTTCACGTTTAGACTAGGCTAAGGATGTTAACACACCTCCCGGCATGATTCTGGCCCTTGGATATTAGCAGCTCCCCAGGCAAAGCCTGCATGTGGTTCCAGCGATAGCTTATAACAGGACCATCCCCAGCAGGCAGTGCGGTTAGCTTCACAGCAGGTTTCCTATGCCCTACACCACCCACTAGGTATCAGGCTTGGAACCTTCAAGCCATTTCATGCATCCCTGTGCCATGTCATGGGTCATGCAAGGCATGATTTCTTGCTGCAGAGACACCACAGTGATGCACGACAACAGAGCCTACACGTTATTTTGGAAACTTTGAACAGAGCCCCCTGCCTTGTAAGGAAAGCATAAGACACGGAAAAGCATAATATGTTTAAACTGAAAGCACTGTGCTCCTTCTTCCTTAGCTAACGGTTCAGAGCTTGAAGTCCCCCTGTGTCAGCAAGAGAAGTGGGGTCTCACGCCCTTCTGCCTGGGAGGATGTCTGAAATCCTGGCCCCACGTATATGCCGGTGTGTCACAGGGTCGAGACTTCACATAAATACCTGTTCACCAGGGTAGAGGGGGTTAATTAGATGAGCAGTGTTTAGAGTGTGTATAAGTTTGTATTAGAGTTCATTAAAAAAGCGGGATTTGAGGGACCTCAGTTGTGTTTGTTTCTTTCCATTTATGATGGGTTTTAATTACCTGTGATGCCAGGATGTGACTTCTGCAGTGGGCTTGTTGTTCAGTCTCTATTCTTTTAACATAGTTTTTATCAGTCTCAGTCTGTATCGCTTTTCAGTCTTGGGTTTTGAAAATGTAATGCGCTGATTGGATCGTTTTTGCATAAAGGCAGCATTACATTATCCAGCGTAATTTTGACCAGCTGATCCTATTCCTTCATACAGTGGCCAGCTTAGAGAAATGTGTAGTCCATCTTTCTAATGTACATTTGTTTCCCTGAAGGCCTCATTAATTAGTTTGTTGTAAAACTCCAATACTGGCGTAGTTTGATCACTGCCACTATCTGATTCCCCCCACCCCCACCCCGGATGCTTTTTTCTGACTGTTGCTAAAAGCTACTTAAAATTTTTCTTGTATAGGATTCCACTGTCACTTTCCCCTCCAAATCCTTAGAATGTCAAAAATCCCTGTGGAGCTACAGTAATTTTTAACACTACATTTAGAGTGCATTACCACTCCACAGATACTACACTGTAGTGAGGAAATCCCCAGCGCTTCCTTAGCTCCTCTCTGAGCAGCACACTGTGGACTCTGGTCTGTTTTTCCAGTGACTTGTTTTTTCCCCGAATATCTGTGAAATCCGATTATGCTCTTTAAAGCATTGGTTGGAGTCTATTCACCCAAAAGAGAATAACATCTTGCAGAAAGCCCTTTTCTGGTTTTATCCTCTATTATCTTCAGATTGTGTTGGAAGGAAGAGCAGCACTTACGTACATATTTTTGGATGTGCTTTTTGTAACAGCACAATAGAGAGCTGATAGCGCTGGCTGGAGAATACCGATGTCTGAGGCCATTGCTTTGGGCTTCAATACTTCTTTTCATTCTGCGCTAGATAACAAGCAAAGCCTTTCTAGTATTGTCAAGATGCCAGGTTTTTAAAGTAAAACAACAGCTTTTTATGTGGGTGGCTGGGGACGTTTTTCTGTCAAAGTTTCTTCTCTTCTGCTTCTGCTGTTGAGAGTATGGTTAGTTTTTGCTTTGCTTTTATTTTTCTTGTTTCCCTCCTCTCCATGGTAGATGCTTGGGAATCAGGTGAAGAGCTGGGGCTCAAAGGTTGTGTCCCATCCCCCAGGCATTTGCCTTGTGTACCAGTTACAGAGAATACATACATTTTGGTTCTCCCTGAAAACATCCCTCTTACAACGTTTGGCAAAAAGTCACTTGTTTGCAAACAAACTGAGCAGCCTTTGTGGCAAGAGCTGACGCAAAAGCTCTGGAAAACTCACATCTTCATCCTCTGCCAAGCAGAGAGGCAAACCTAGCCATCCTATCACTCAATTTAAGTGCGATGAGCAGGCTGCAGTGAATCACCAGACATAACTTCATCCATGCTGGAGGTTTCTCAGTGCTACCCTCTGGTAAAAAATTACAGAATTTCCCACCTGGCTCAACTAATAGAGCTTAACTGTAGACTACAACAACATAAGGGAATCCAGTTAACAAGCCAAGTGCCTGGATTGAAGCAAAATAAAAGTTTATTTGTCTGAATAAATTTCTGTGACTTACCTATCGCATACATGTCTCAACCTGAATGCTTTCCGCAGCATCAGTTGTGTACTTCGAGGCTTGCAGGATACTTGTATTTCAGCCTGGCCAGTTAAAAAACTTTATAGTCAGTTTTCAGGACCTAGCAGTCTGCAGGGGATAGAATTCCATGCAAAGAGTTTTCTGGAGGCTTGTGGTGGTCTGTGAGGAACGGCTATTTTACAAATGGTTATAAAGGCCAGCATATGTAGTTGAGTTTGGGTTTTTTTGTTTGGTTTGTTTGGGGTTTTTGTTTGGGTTGGGCTTTTTTTTTTTCTTTTTTTTTGTAAAGCATTTTTATGTTGATCTCTCTTGGGTATCTTATGCATGTTTTGGTATGTGGAAAGCCTTAGAAATAGTCAAATAGTATATTGGTGTTGGAAAAGGCTATAACAGCAGGACAAAAAATTCTTGGAGCTTGTTATTGAATAGGTGTGATGTGACCTAAGAAAGCTGAGCAGATCAGGTGAACCTGGAAGAAGAAAACTTGAAGAATCACAGAAGAACAGACTAGGTCAGATCAAAAAATCTGTTCTGGAGGAAGTGCCAACAAAGCAATGGGGTTTTCCTGTTTGGAAATTGAAACACTCGGGTTTTCCTTCAAGCGGAAATTTTATGCAACTTAGGTTAAGCAGCATTGAAGTCTGTTGTTTCAAGATGTTTGTGTTTGAATACAGCTAACTAATTGTATTTCAAAGAGATGCTGAACCTCAGTGTACCACAAATGTTACACAAGTGCTATAAAACAGATTAAAAATACCTCTTTGTTACCAGCTAGAGGTCGCTTAATACCCTGAAGAGGAATTTAAGATGCCCTGAAGTTTAGAAGTTGCTCTAAATAATATAGATTCAGGTCTGTTAAGCTGCAAATAGCAACTTGGCTGATCAGCTATAATACGTAGGTATAAGAAACCTAGATTTTGATGGCTGAAGATGTCCTGAAAGGTTGGGAAATATGGAAGTCTTGTGCAGGAGATTCCAGTTATTTGTGAAACTTTACAAGAACAAATTCTTGCACGCACTTTCCATTGCTTTGTTTATAGTAAAGACAGGAAATATTTCTGGAAGAGCCGTTACAGCAGTAACATCTAGTGTTTATTCAGTTTGGGGAAGGCTGTGTTTCTAAGCTTTGGCTTAAAAATTATGGCAATTCTTTTTTTATCAGTATGACTTGGTTTGCTTCTTCAGTAGATTTGCTTTGACATACAGCTGTTTTTCTTAATAGTGAGAGACTAGGTAGTTGAGAAAAACATAGTAGCGGCTTGGTTTTAGGAAAGAATAATTTTTCCTGAAGTGACAGCTAAATAACAGCCTTTCAGCTGATAAACTCAGGACATAACTCCCTCTTTCTTGAGGCAGATGGGTGTAATGCACCCAGCTCACAGAGGAACAGGTCTCTGGCCATCGTGTCCCAGCTGGGGAAGCTCATTTTAGAATCGTCTTGGTTTCCTCTCAAGTGTGGCTTTATCGTGAGTAGAACATTATATTGGTACTATTTTGAATTACCTAAAATAGCAAAAATATGCAGTGGTGTAAGTGAAAGTTGTTTTGTCTACAACAGCCTCATTCCTTTACCCTTCTTAACACTACACCAGAAAAAACCCACCAAAAACCACAGCATAAAAAAACATTGTAGCCAGACAGACCTAAACAGAGTTAATGAGGGGAGAAAGGAAAAAAACAAACAAACAAAACCCAACCCATACATAAATGTCAGCAGAGGGGTAATTCCGCAGTCAGGCTGCTCGTCAGCTTTCCCACAGACAGAAATATTTCACAACCCAAGTGAAGAGGTTTTCTGGGTTTAATCGCACACTACTTCCAGACAACTCGTGTTCCCTAATAAGTCATTTAACTTTGTGTTCATAGAAATGTGCCTCCAGTCTGCATCATATACAGAGAGAGCATGGGCACCCCTTCCGAGCTTTCCACGATTTAGTACTACCTGTTATCATTGTGAAGGACAAGGACGGCTGGTGCTTTGTTCGTTTTCCCATTGTGTTTTCCCCCAGCATGTTTTGCTGGGGAAAGCATGTTTCTCATCCTGCTTTCCATTTTGCAGAAGACCTGGGAGAAGGAGTGGCAGAGGAGGAAGGATGGGAAAGTGCGTAGATGAATTCAGGTCTCCTGGGGCATGGCTGGGGTTTTTTTTGTCTGGAAGGATGAAATAAATCCTGTTTTCCACTGATAGGATGAAGATAGTGGCGCAGGAAACATCTCAGAGCTTGTCCTGCCCATCTAAAGGAGAGGTATCAAAGCATCAGAGTATAGGTGACTGAAAACAACACCCTTTCTTTGCAAACAGGGAGGCCTTTGCTGTGTGCGATTAACACAATTTCTATCCTGTGCATCATATCTGTGCTTGTGTTTCATTATGAAGTAATTTTCTAGTCCTTCATTCTCCTTTTCATTCCGACAATAGGGCTTTGTATACAACCAGAAAATAAAATGGCTGGCAGCTGAAAGGGAATAAAATAGTGCTTTTCTGATATACTAATAGTTGCCTCGCTATTGCAATTTCTCATTTACTTCCTTGGGAAGAATTATTTATGTGCTCAGTTCCAAAATGTTTTTCCTTTGCAAAATGCTTTCGCTGTATGCAAGGTTATTAGGTAAGGAGATGGAAACCTTTTTCTTACTCTTTTACATGAAAAGTAAAGATGCCATATATTTTATTATTTTTTTCAAAGCCACGTAAAGGTAATGTCGTAAATTGGGTCTCAAACATCAGAATAACATTCTGAAATACAAAACGATTTATATATTCAATAAATAATCTTATTTGTGTATTACCAACCAGGAAAGTTGGTTTGCTTTTCTAGTTCATAAATCCATTTAGGGATTTGTATATTCCTTATCTCATTGACATATTCTGGATTCTGCAGTGTGTGTGGCTTCCAGAATTTACAAAAAGTTTGGTTTAGTATTAGGTACGTAGTAAATTGTTTGGGGGGTTGTTGGGGTTTTTTTTTTTTGATTCACATAATCTTGTTTTCAGATAATTTTTTTTTTTAATCTGAAATATTGTTTGAAGAGGTGTTGATGGTCTTAGTTTAATGAAAACAAAGAACAGTGTAATAACTTTTCTGATTCATTTGGTATTGTATTAGTAGGAAATGGAGAATCCTTTTTTTCTTTTTTTTTTTTCAGTAAATCATTCTTATTACATGCAAACAGATTAATATTAATTCTGAAAATTTGTCATGGCGTATTCTGTGTCTCCTGTTTGGAAATGTCTTTTTATTTTTTTATGCAGTAAGGCTTTGCACTCAGCTGCCAATTTCTACATTCAAAAGGGGACATTACAATTGTCCAGTTACATTCGAGGTACCATATTAAATTCTCGGGAGACGCAAGCAAGTGAATCTCAAGCCATGCTTTCGCTGAGGCAGAGGCAAGGTTTACCTGAAGGCAGGAGCAGCTTTTAAGCTGATCTTTCCAAATTTCCACCGTACATGTTACAGGAGGATGTGCAAATTTCATCCTGATGTGTGTGTAGACCTCCTCCAGGTGTCTGAGGTGTTCTGGCGGCTGCTTAAGGCGATAAGAAAACTAAGGGAGGTACAACCAGTGAGCTGGCTGAAGGCATGCCACCGTGTGCCCTCAGGGAGTGCTCCAAATACCAGGAGGGCAAAGGCTAGGAGTCTTTTTAACCACACCTCTTCAGCCCATTGTCTCTAGGCACTATAATCAGGTCTGTAGAGTGATTTAGAATAATTTTAGGGTAGGAAAACAATCTTTGGGGAGGGGGAGGCAAAAAAAAAAATCTAGCAGCTGCCTTTTACAGAGTGCTGCAAGCTGGACTGATTTTTAAATCTTGGTGACTGAAATCACCAGTTAAGAAGCTTTGGTTTAAATCTTCCAATGTAATTCTATTTCCCCTTCTGTGCTTTCATTAGCTTACTTAAAATAAATTTTTGTTGTTGTGGTTGTACTGTAATAACTGCAGGTTTTCTTTCAGTGATCATAAGCTGAAATTCACATGTAAATTGTGTCATATAAACTACCCGGGTTTTAAAACACCTTTTTCTGTAGTGTACTTCCCTCTACACTGCTGATGTCTCCCAGCAGCTACTGCCAAGCTTCCTCCCAAGGCGAAACGCTTTGTAAACCAGCACCTGCCCTTCTACTGGTAGTAAATGGCTTTGAACATTGGTGAGCTGGGTAGTTTATCCCCACCCAAGGAGAAAACGCTGCTTCATAGTGCGTAGCATGATGTTTTCATTAACTGTTGTTTTCAGCCTTTCTCATAACTATGCTCCCAAAGGAATTTCTGTTGCTTAAGGAGAAAAGGGGAGGGAATTTTTTTTTTCCCCCATCAGTTTTAAGACTATTCCTTCTTGGAGCATAACAAAATAATGAGGGGCTGAACATCCCCCAGAGTATCACTTTTGAGAAGTCGGGGTGGGGGGATGTTGTCAGTGTGGGGCAAGTTGGGTGGCGTGAGCATTGAACTCAGAAGATTTGTTCTATTTTTGTTATGACTTATTCCATATAGAATATATAGAATATATTTATCTTTATATAAAATAATATATTTAATATATGTATATTTATAGAAAATATAATTTTATATCCTTTGTACGATTTAAATATAAAATATCTATTT
>WEKW01005884.1:2452-45601 GCA_013389905.1 Sula dactylatra | reverse complement strand
CTATTTATATATAGGTATATAAAACAATATATTATATGGACTATAATAATAATTTATTATTCTAACAACCACAGCGGTGCCACCTGTGGCCCTGCAGGCATCTCCTGCGGTGCTCAGGGCAAGCAGTGCTGGCTCAGGTGTTCTGGGTTTAGGCACAGATCCTTCTGTGTAACGACACTTTGTGTGGCAGGCGTGCATCTGTGCTGTTACAGGCAAGGTAGCTTCTAAAATTTAAGGTAAGGTATCATCTGTAGTGAGCAAAGGAAGCAAGGGGGAGCGCAGGCCGAAGCCTGTTCCGTTGTGTTTTAGGAAGGTGTGTGACTGGCTGCACAGCAGGGAGGGTCCTGTGGTTGTTCACCAAAGGGCAGTTTTGTGACTGTTCCTCCCCACCTTCCCCACTGTGCATTTCTACCCGCCCTGCCCCAATGGCAACCACACTGCTCAGCAGGACCTGAGGCAGCAACACAATGGCCACGATTCAGCCTTTTTCCTGTTTTTCCTTTGTTTTCTAGGATCCTAGAGAATTTCCATTCACCTACCAGATCATTACAGCTCAGCAGCCTGAAGTCAACATTACAAGCAGTGACCTGAATGGCTGGAAAGGAACAACAATAAAAGGGAAATACATCACATACATACACTACCCTATCTAGACTCTGAGTTGATCACTGAAAAGACTAGTGCAATGTTTGTTATCTGGACTAGATGCTTAATCATAAAGAGTAGTACCAGAGGGACCACTTAGTCCTCTCCTTTGCTGCCAGGCAAAATCTGCTTTGCTTGTGCCACTCTTGGTACAGCTAGCGTGCAAAATATATTCGTCTTCTTCCAGCTGAGTTTTGAAAACATCCATAGAGGGAGGCTCCGCAAGCTCACTGGGGATCCTTTTCCAGTGCCTAACTGCTCTCACAGTAAAGAGAGGTTTAATTTTTACCAACATCTGTCTGCAATTTCACTTGCAGCAACCCTCTGTTCATTGCCCTCTTCCTGGCATTTGGTTTTCCTTCTCCTATCCAGCTGATCCAACTCCTTTTCCTCAGTGAATGTGCCAATGACTATGACCACACCAAATCTGCCAAAAAATTATGTGGGATGTTACACCCTGAGCTAACCATCGTGTGTCACTGCTCTGAATGTAATGGTATCAGTGGGGAGTTTTGCAGAGGCAGAATATACTGCTTTGTCATGTTTTTGGTAGCAAAGACACTGCGCTGCTTTTGTGAGCTGGGACCTCGCTCTGCTCCTGTCCCAGGTAGGACTGGTGCTCCTCTCCCCCCTGCCACCCCCAGCTGCTCCTCGCTGCCTGCTCAAGCCTGCTGATCTGGCCATTTCCAGGCTTAATGCTCCAGTTGCCTGTCGGCCCTGCTTGCTGTGTGGCAGCAGGCTGCTTGTGAGAGCAGAGTGCTCCTGGGCATTGCCTTGCAAGGCTCATCATAATTGTGAGAGGTCAGAGCTCCGGAGTGCCCTCTGCCTCCTGGCGGCTTGCCAGGGCTCTGTGCCCGCTTCACCGGACGAAGGTTCCTAAAACCAAACCTACCTCTGGCCTTACCGACTTCGTGGCCCATTTTACTGACAGAATAGACAGACAGGAGGACTGCAGGCGATCCTCTGGTGATTTTTGTTCTGCTGACGACTGCTCATGTTTAAGGTGTTTTTCAGTCTTCCTTTTGTCTGAATATGTGTCACTGTATTGGGATCACTGCCAGCACCCTCTTGTCTTTTGGGTTCACTTAGCATTTGTTTGTGCATCTGAAATACTCCATCTTACTGAGCATGTAGCTTTACTTAATTGTGCCTTTTATGTCATTTGTTTACCAAAAGGACAAACTGTCAGTCTAAAAGTCAACAGTGAAGATTTAGCAGACACAAGCCTTCAGACTAAGTGTTCAGAACTAATACTTTGTTGGTTCCAGAATGGCAGCCTTTCTAGAGTCTGGCAGAAAGGTGTGGGGGTGTGTGTGTATGTCTGTGTGTATTACGGAGGATTGCTGTATTGCTGTTACTATTGTAGGTGTAAAGGAATTATTTATTTTTTAATTTAAAGAAAAAAACCTGATCCAGCCAAAACACCAGGTAGGCCATTTTTTTTTTCTGCTGTTTGGGATACCAGAAATGCTTCATTGCAACTTGGGCTTTTTTGTAGTTTTGATTTATACTTTGCTTCCTTTCTGTACAAGAAGTGGGACTTCAGGGGGTTTTTAAGGTGTGGTGGTTTTTTTCCCCAAAAAACTTTGAGCAGAACAACTTTTGAGATGTAAATTTACAGAAGTATTTTTGACCACAGAAGCTGTGGTTTACATCACACTTGAAAATAACTTCACTGTGTGTGTCTTGTTCACTGCTTAAGTATTCTTTATATGAAGTTACATGCTCTACTGCTCTACAGTATTGACTGTCCTGTTTTCTGCATTTACCTTTGCTGAAAAGAAGACAAATAAAGCAACTTTGAGCAGAAGGCTGCATGATTCCTTTCATTTGTAGCACACTCCCTGTAAGCTTTTGTAAATCAGTGAGAGAAGCATTATGCATGAGCTCTAAGTGCATGAATAATTCCTTTAGGAAAAGCAGTAGTGACCTGATACATTCTTTAAGACATATGACCTTTTGAGGTGAATTGTGAAACCACAATAATTTTTGTTTGTTGTGGCATCAGCTCGCACTTTTCTTAAAAGATGTGATAGTGAGAAATCTGGATCTAGTTAGAAGGACATGACAATGCTGCCGTCTCCCTAAAGGAGCTCAGTGTTGTGGGATTATGTGCTAGGTCTTGTAATACCAGTGAAAGGCAGCAGTTTATCGCTTGTCTGACCTCTGCCAGTTGGTAGAATAGAGTAGGCAGTGATTTCTAGAGGTTTTGAGATTGCAACATAAACTCCCACTCCTGGATTTTCAGGGAAACAAATGGTCGCTACTGATGGTTCCTGAAGAACTTCCTACTAGATGCTAGCCATCAGTGCAAGTCTCATTGCTGATGTACCTCATTCTGAGTGACGGCAGTTAGTTTTTTCTCCTGGGAATTTGGTGCTCTGAGATCAGCCTGGTCACCTCTCTATGCACAAAGGGAAGGCAGCAAGCCAGCAGCACTGCTGCCCTGAGCACGGTGTGGGGCAAGCTGTGGTTTTCCCTGGCAGAAGAGCAGAAGGGCTGCTTGTTGTGGCCCAGGAGCTCCTGGGAGAGCTGGGTCAACTGTTGTTTGGCCCACCAGTCTCAAGGTGAGTTGTGCTGGAAGAGCAGGGCAGGAACCAAACAGTGAGGGCTGGGGCAGTTCAGGGTGGGGCTGAGGTTCGTTAGCAGCGTTGAATGACTTTTAGAGAATGTAGATTGGCCACCCTCAACTTCTCAAAAGGTGAGCAAAGGCAGAATAGCAGGTTTCCTCAGGGAAATCTCAAGGTTGCTGTTAAAGTTTGCTTTTTTGGCTGACGGACTGCTCCTCAGAACCTGTCAATACGTTTGGTTTTGAGTCACAATGGATTGTTTAGTTCCTACGACTGTGTCCTCTCTTTGTGTGCTTTTGTTCCTGGCATGCTCAAGGATGCTATTATTCTTAGTCTTGAATTGTGCTGACATACGGGGCAGGAAGGTTAAGTGTCTGCTAGAGATAACAACTTCCATCCGTGGTGGTGGTGATGGAAAGAGAGGGTCTTCAAAACCCCAGCAGGCGGGCCTGGGTTTCTAGGAAAGAAGGAGTTTGGAAAAAAAAATAAAAAACAAACAAAAAAACCCCACACTTCTGATGGCAGTACGAGGATGACGTTTTCTTTTTGCCTCCAGTTTTCTCATTGCCTTGCCACGCTGACCACCCAGCCTGAGGTCGGGGCAGCTGCTTCAGCTGAATCCAGTGAATGCATGTTTGGGGTTTTTCCTGTATCCTTTCCTCACCCTTCACTGATCCACGAATTCTGCCTCTGTGCAACACATTTGCAGTTTCCAAGTCTGAGAAGTAGATTTCATGGATGCTTCTGGGTGACTTTTTCCCTGTTGTGTTATCCTATATGTCTGCCTGCTTCACTTCTGCGTCACCCAGCTGCTGCCCCGCTAACTAAAATGCTGTTTGCTTTGAAAGCGTGGCAGCAGCTGTTCTCAAAGTCTGCTGCATAACAAGATGTCAAGGAAGGAAGTGCAGGATAATTTTAGAAACTAAGAGGATGTATGGGGGGGTTTTGCCTGGATTTTTTTTTTTTCCCCTTAAGATGGGCTGAAGTTGGCAGCAGAATCAACGCTGGACAAGAGTTTGCATGATGATCACTAGTATTTATCATGCAAAAATGCTTAAAGAGCTTTTAACTTGAAGTTGAAAGCGCTTAAATGTGTTTTTCTGAGACCACATGCAGTGAGCAGCATTCACTTTCCATATATACATATCACCTGCTGCCTCCTCTCTGGGACCTCGTGCCATTTTTCATTCTGAGTAGGATGTTTCTATTTCCATGGCCCTAATCTCATGACATCCAGCTGGAAACCTCCACAGCCTTCTGCAGGTCTGTTTCTGTACAGTCAGCCACCTAATGGTGCGCTGATCATTTTGTGTGCTAGAAGAAACGTGCTTCACGGTGTTTCCAGACAGTCCAGAAGCTCACCAGCACTGGTGCTGGGGTAGCAAGCATACCTTCTGACATTCAGTAACTTTCATGAGTTATCTTCAGAAAAAATCTGCCTGGATAGAGTCTGAGGCAGGCTGTCTGCTCTGTCTTAGTAGAAAAACGCGTGGGTAGTTTTTTTAGTTAGCCTCCCAACTGCTGAAGTCCTCGGGCTGAAGCAGGAAAGGTAATCTGCAGCTTCTACATGCCAAAAGGATTGGTGTTTCCCCTGGGGACAGAGGGTCCTTCTGTCATGGGATACGTAGGGATGGCTAGGAGATGGGAATGACAGGAGCTCAGTGCTTTGATTCATCCTGCCTGTGAGAGGGAAGTGTGGCTGCCTGGACGAACAGAACTGGGCGGTAAAGAACAGGATTGCAGCCCTGGCCTTGCTAATCTAGGTTTCCTTACTATGGATTTCCTTACTATTTGCAGCTTAGTGAAACGCTTCTGGAAAACTATGTTGCTGAGTGTAGTAGCCTGACAAAAGGAAGCGGGGTGTTTCCCACTGCTTACTTAAAAAGGTTTAAGCAGGTCACTCTTTGGCAGATGAAGCATGTATCATACAGATTGCCTGTTCTGGCAGCGATGGGTTAACAAACTACTAGTTAATGTATTTTGGTAAGGAAACATACTGTGAGAGAGTGGCTGATTTATATTTGATTTCATCCATTCTTCAAGCGTTTCTGATTTCAGCTCCTTTCTTCTTGATTATGTTCTTCCCTGTTTCAGCTTCCCTGACTCCTTGTTCCTCTCAGTCCTGGACAAGTCCCTTCTTGGTCACTCTTTTTGTTCTTTGCAAAAGTGCTGTTTTCTTGCTTATCTTTGCAAAAGTGCTATTTTCTTGCTTATCTGGACACACTGTCCACCCTTTCCCTCTCTGAAAGTTTACAGTGGTCACTCCATCATGCAACGGTGTTAGGATCTCCCTGGGCCATAGTAACCACACGGTGAAAGTAGCTCTGGTGAAAGCTCGTCCTTGTTTCCAAACCAGAAGACAGCCCCTTTGGGAAAGGCAGATAACCTGAACACCAGTAGACAGACCTGGGAAAAATGGAGTTGACTGACTGTCTGCAGGAGCTCCATAGAGCCCAGGTCCTGAGCACACAATGCCTGGAGCTCCTGTGGAGCCCACTGACATGTCTTCTCCTCCCTTGCCAGGTTGCATGATTGTCCATCAAGATGGACAAAAAAAGAGAATGTGCAACTGTGGGCCCGACTGGGTAACATGATCAGTGTTTCACCAGGGAGAAAAAGGGAAGTGTACTCTCACCACTGTTGCACTAGTGTTAAGTTTGATTTATATTAAGCAGATGGGGATTTCAGCTAACTGATCTTTACGTAGGAGTGATAAATATTGGCATTTTTCTGCCTCCTTTATCACAACACAATTTGGGATAAGAAATCAAAAGGTAACTATGAAATTCACTTGGTAAGGCTTGTTTTCTTGCTGGACCAACCAGCCTGGGAGCAAGCACTCTGTGGCAATGAGAGCAGCGCTAGGAAAGTGCACAAGGCTTTGATGGAAACACTGGAGAATATTTTCTTGGACACCATGGAAGCCATAGGGATAGGAATGAGAGATGGGAAGTCTCTCATGATGAGAGATGGTGAGAGAAACCTGGCTTGTTTCCCTGCCAGCCCTGAGCATCCTGGCAGGAAACTACATGAGAGTGGTTGCACTGGAAGACATGACAGAGAGCTCGTGTGTCCTGCTCTGCCTCCAAATCATGTACCTAGAGTCAAGTGGCTGCTTATGCATGTTCAGCTGTGCTTTCCTCTTGCCCTGACTGCCATGGATGCAAACCTGCACATGTGTTGGGCAGCAGCCCAAAGGACCGCCTGGTAGCCACTGTGCTGCTGCAGCAGGTGCTCTGCCCTTCCACCTGCAGGCATGCCCAGTGCTCTCCCTTTTGTTCCTAATTCTTCCTTAAACCACTATGTTTCTCTACAGATAAGGACGTGTGAGAAGAGATATATGAAATATTTTCTAGTCTCTGTGGAAGAACAGGCTTGGAATTCAGAGTTAAATGATGGTAAATTCATCCTGCTTAATCTGGAGTGATGGTAGGGTCTCAGGCAAATTATTCAGAAATATTTTTGCACTGAGGTGTGTAGTGTTTACTGGGATCTGAGCCTGATATTTTAATTTTAGGATTGTTAGGGAGTTTGTTGCAATATTGTTGTTGATAGGGTAGGAGTGCTGTTGACCAGACTTCTGTAATGAACAGCTCCTGTCTCCCCCTGTCCCCATGACTCCCACCTCAGTGAAGCCCTTCCTAATTTGCAGCTGAAAATCCTACTTTCTAAACTGATTTCGGCACCACAGGGGCTAAATCTTATTGCAACTTGCAGTAGTAACCATGAACTGAGATCCTTTTCCCATCTGCTTCACTGGAAAGAGAAATTGTTACTCTGCCCACATTGACCAGCCACATTTTGGCTTGGCTGCCTGGCAGAACTGCAATGTTGGAGAAGGGTCGCTTGAGAAACTGGAAAATTGGAATTGGACAAAATTGGAGAAATTGGGATTCTTGAGCAGGCTGGCCACCTCCGAAGCAAAAGTTGTCTTTTCACTGGAAGAGCAGAAGTCCCAGTGTCAGGGAGGAGTAATGACACAAGCTCGTGGGCTGCACGTAGAAGGTGGTTGGTGATCTACCAAGAGTGAAAAAAGCTATAGGAGGATCCGCTCTGGTCTGGTCCTCTCCCTTCTGGATTGGTAAGGGAGCGCAGGCAGTGTGAAGCCCTGTGACTGACCTACAGCATCAGGCTGCAGGATTTGAGTGGCTAAAGTCAGTTCATTTGTTCAGCCTGGAGAAGAGGAGGCTGAGGGCAGACCTCACCATGGTCTGCAGCTTCCTCACAAGGGGGGAGGAGGGGCAGGGCTGATCTCTGCTCTCTGGTGACCAGCGACAGGACCCGAGGGAATGGCAGGAGGATGTGCCAGGGGAGGTTTAGGTTGGATATTAGGAAAAGGTTCTTCCCCCAGAGGGTGGTGGAGCACTGGAACAGGCTCCCCAGGGAGGCAGTCACGGCGCCAAGACTGGAGATATTCAAGAAGCACTTGGTCAATGCCCTCAGACACATGGTGTGAATTTGGGGTTGTCCTGTGCAGGGACAGGAGTTGGACTCAATGATCCTTGTGGGCCCCTTCCAGCTCAGGACATTCTGTGATTCTATGATTTACTCAGCATGGCCTTGTTTAACACCCAAGGTTGAAGTTTTTGCCACAGTCTCCCAATTGTGTTTCCTATAAAGTACATTTTAGGACTGTGAAGAGTTTATTTTTTGAGTGCTCCACTGGCCTTAGCTGTTCAGGCTCATGTGAGATCTAGACTCTGAGTCTTCAGACACGTTTTTGTTAGTGTTGTGCAGGCCAGATTTGGGTGAGAAACTTTAATCTGATACTGGATTTGAGAAAGATAAAACTCTCTGCTCTGGGATAAATGTGGTGCCTAACATTCAGTATAGAAAAGCTCATTATGCCTTTATTTTTTGGCATGTAAGCAGCACTCCCATCTATGGAAAAATCTCTCTGTTCCCACAGGATTAGTAACTGTGCCTCTAGCCAACCCAGATATTTTCTGTCTCCCTTCTGACATTCTTTGCATGTTAATCTAGCTGATGTAAAGAACCTAGGGTAAAATTAGCCCTAGAAAGTGGTATGGAGACCCCAGCACCTAGAAAAATCGATACGCTAAAAGATCAGATGTGGAAACCTCACATGGTGTAAGCAGCTAACTGGACCAACTAGAACAGATTTCTGGTTTCCTGGAAGCACTCCTTGGGCCATTTTCCCCTTGTGTTTAAAGTTAGGTTTCTGCTGTGAGGTTTCCCTTCCTCAGGCTTTTCTATATTAGCTGAAAGATCGGTATTTTAATGTAAGAGGGGAGATATTCCCAGAAACTGCACAATTGTTTCTTCTAGTCTTTATGACCTTTTTATAAGTCTGAAAATTCGAGGGGATAAGTGGTAAACAATAGGCATGAATTTATTTGCTATCAGCCTAATTTTTATTATGTGCATAATATGACAAATTATTCAACACAAGCCATAAATCCTCTGCTTAGTGGTTTTACACCACTCTTGGGAGAGCGCAAGCAGACAATTTAATATCCTTGCTTTGTTTGCTTGTACTGTGTACAGAATAGCTGTTTTGATAGTGTGTATGTGTGTATAATCCATTCCATTATAGAGCGCAGGTTTGGGCAGGTACAGCTGCAGTTACATGTTTCATATGTGTAACTGACTGTATCATTATGCATATGTTAGCTTTTGCTGCTGAAATCTTTGTAGAGAGAGGTTTAAGCTGTGTTCAGAATTTACAGGCATTTAATATCCTTTTGAAAAAATAAATAGGTTGGGGCTTTTTCTCAAAGAGGAAATGCCCCTGAAACAGGTATTTAGGAAAAGTTCCGTAACATTTTATTTTATCTTTATAAATTACTATGAAAATGTTTTGTGTTATGGAATAGATAGCTTGTGAGCATCACTAAATAATGTACAGTCTACATCTTCTGATTTGCTGCTGTGGTTGAAGGTAAGAGACTACAGTAGAGGGAAAAAAGAGAGCAGTGATAACGATGTACAAGAAGCTGAATAAGCCGTGCTGAGACTTTAGGTAGAGGTTGATTTTTATTTTTTTTTTAATGAGTCTCCTTTCTCAGTAGCATTTCCAAACCAGTAACTGTTTGGAAAGGGTGTTGCCTCGGTTTTTCTTACCTTGTGTGAAAAAGAATTGTCTTAAAGGAAAAGCTGAGAACAACCTCCACACTGCTCTGCATCCGTGTCTTCAGTGCACTGAGACACAGACGATGGTGGAGCCAATCCCTTCAGGCAGAGGAGAGGTCCTGAACCTGCCCTGTATGACATGGGGTGCCACCAACACTAGGCTATAGGGCAGAAGGGGAGCTATGGCAAGTAGCTGACGTTACAGGAATCACGGAGGATTGCAGGGGAGAGTTTAACTTTGTGAAGAGGAGCCTAGGGAGGCCACTTCTTTGTGTGATGGGGAGGGTTTTGAGGGAAGTGCAAGTTAGAAGCCAGCTGCACTTTGAGGTGCGGTGGCAGAGCCTCTCTCTGTGGAGAGCCTACTCCTACAGAAACCTGACACAGGGCTTCTTCAGATTTTTGCTGCCTATATGAACTCACCTGTTTCCAGGAGAATTGCTAACATCTAATGCTGGTGGGTTTGCTGATGGGCTTCTGTGCTAAAAAAAAAACAGGTCCATGCAAATTTTCACATTTACAAGATGATCTCTGTTGATATGACTTTAGTTCTAGATAATAGGGTAAAATAAAAATATGTGGAAATACAGATGTTAGTTTTCATTCTTGCAGCAAACCTTAGAGAGTACTCCAGGTTCCTTCTTGGAGCACATGTAGTCATATTTTACCCTGTTTTAAGATGAACGTACATATGGACATATGATCCTGAGATGAATCCAGCTTTGAGGTTACGCTGAGTAGCCCTTTTCTCTAGAAAAGTTCTTCCACTGAAAAACAGAATGACCTTTAAATTTAAGAAAGTAGGTTTTGGTTAGTATCTAAATGAGGAGTCTTCCAGAAACAGAAAACTGAAATGACAGACAGAAATAAAGGGCCTGTGTACATCTTATTCCCACCTTGTTGTGTCCTTGTAGGCAGGTTCTTGCTTCCAGGTTTGATTTCAGACAACTGTGTTTTTCTGCCTTGCATCAGATTTTGCACAGTACCTTCCAGCAGTTCCTCCTCTGCTCTCAGCTCCTCATGGCACTTCCTTTACGGGATGCACGTCTTGGCTCTTCACTGGGACTCTCCTTCTACATAATAACTTCCAGGCTGGAGCTTTCTTTTCTAGAACAGATGTAGTTACTTCCAAGAAAAAGAGGACTTCTATTCTCCTTCTGAAGTGCTAACTTGAACCTATCACTCCCATTCCAAAGACACACACTGCCCAAACTGAAAAAAAGGAGGGCTCAAACCCCCATAAAGCCCATAAGGAACTTCACTTGCCTAAGAAGCCAAGTATTTGGACCCAGTGGAAGACATTTATGCATGGCCTGGGACCATCTTAAAGGACCCCCAATAAGCAGCTACTAGAGTACAACTACCCTGTGCTACACAGCAGCTCTCTGTGTGCACAGTGAGTCCAGGTTGTCCAGGATATCTTCTCTTCCAGGAGGAAAATGTCTGATTTTGCTACATATCAGAAATTTTCATCTTTCCTCACAGGCAGTAGGGAAATTCTAAGTCCACTGATTCTTCTGGGAGGAAAAGATTTGAATGTAGAAGGTGTAGTACAAAAAGTACTATCAGTCTCTCTATGAAAGAGGGAGACGTGACATAACCCAGGTGTGTAAACCCAGTGGGTTTAGGCTGGAAAAAATCTTTGGGTATTAATGTGGAGATCGAGCTCTTCTTTCTCATCTTATTTGTGCTATATATGATTGAAACAGCGTAGTGCAGAAAAGAAAAAGTACTAAGAATGTCACTTCTCTGCCCTAACTTGGAAGAAAAATGTTTTGTCCCATGGGGGTAAGAATGAAAATTTTTCACTGAAGCCTAATTTTGAGTGTGTGTTTTCTTTCTGCTCCATGATCCCCAGAGAATGAGCTGCCAGCAGCCCCTTGATTTTCCCACATCCTGAGAAAGTTCAGACTACTTTCTTCACAGCATGTCTTTTTTCCTTTCCGAGCAGTTGTGCAGGAAGAGGTGAGACCCACCGGTTTGCCTTGCGCCCTGTGAGCAATGCTGTTGATATAATGACCCAGTCCGGAGGGGAAGGGTGAGGGCTGTACTCTTTTAGTCTTGTAGCAAAGCTTTCTAAATGGTTAACTCCCATCCTTTGTTTATTTAAAGGTTTCTGGTGGCTACCACTAATTTCCTACAAGCAGAGTACTGCGGAAGGGAGGACAAGAAATGTATGTGTCAAGGCAGGTTCATCACCCGATTATTTTTTTGTTTTGTAGCCTTCACTGCTGGAAGCCAGGGGATATGTCCGAAAATTGCCAGGGAGGAACAGAATGTGCGGATGTGAGTTTTAGCTCACAAGAAGTGATTAGGAGGGGAAGGGGAGTGAGAGCCACAGTCAGTTGTTGGTATAGGTAGGACAGGAACTTGTATGGTGACCTTAATGGTGCAGGTTCACAGACAGGTTTTCTCTATCTTCCCCATTTTGTATCTCCTCTGTTCTTGTGTCTTAACTTTTCTTACTACCCACATACTCTTCTTTTTATTTTTCCCCACCTCCTATTTTGTTTGACCTTTTGGCTGTTCACTTGCCATTGCCTTTGTAACCTGTCATGCCCAAAGGTTATACATAGTGCAGTGGAAACAACTGAATGATGCATATTTTGGCTACCAGTTCACTGCTTACATTTTGCAGTGCTGGTGGGATGCCTGTAGATCTTTGTGGACAGATTTCATACTGGTGTAGTTGTGAATGGAAAGGTTTGCTCTGAGCTGAAGAAGGGTGTAGAGACACAGGTCAAAGGAAGGCCTCATGCCATTTATTTTCAGCCACGGACAAACATGCTGTGAGGGTGTGGTTAGTCCAGTATGTTCCATCGATTTTGTTACGTTATCAGCTCATTCTTTAGATGAGGATTTGTTAAAAAAAAAAAAGTGGGTCAGAAAATATTTTTATAATTAAAAGGCCCAAAAGTGTGAGGGAGTCCCATTTTTCCAGAACCTGTTACTGTAAACATGATGAAAAGATAATTATAAAGGAAAATAGTGCAGACTGTACCTACTGGTATTTCACAGGTGACTTTTATCTGAGTGACTCACTCCCCATCAGAGAAAAAAACATGGTACTGTTTAGTCTTTCCACTGTTAGTATCTTAAAGCATTCCACTTCCAGATCTGCAAAGCTTTGTAATTTTTTCCAGTGTTCTTTTTGTTATGTCTTTTGTTTTGTCTTTTTTTCTTTTTTTTAACTGAGAACAATTGAAAAGCTTTGAAAATAAGAAGAAAATATTTTGTGCCGGTACTCAGTCAGGTTTGTTCTGGGAAATAATTAATTATAGAAAAATAATTCATTTTTTAAAGATAAAGGAAATATTTTCAGAGATCTAGTATAGTATCACATTCTGCTTTTGCTTGTTTAAATGCAGATATGCTGAAGTCCCGGAGCAGCAGTGATGCAATGTGTACTCTGTAACTTACGTCATTTTATGTACGTCCTGGGATGCCTCTGAACAGTGACTGTATATTAGAAACCAGTGGCAAACCCCTCTTTCCAGTTATTATGAATCTGATAAGCATTAGTTCCTTCCCTATACTCATATGAAGCTCTTGCACAGAGACAGGCTGAGGTGTTCTTAGACTTCTGTCAAGTCTTTCAAAGGGTAAGTTTGATGGCATGTTGTTAGGGCCCACAAGGAGGGAGAGATGCAAAAAGGGAGAGTTAGGTATATGGTGACTATGTCATGACAACCCTCAGTTGCCAGTCAAGGCTAAATGGTCATCCACCTTGGTCGGTGGTACCCTCCTGGTGCATTTTTGATGAGACCTAGCACTGAACTAAGCACACTGCTTGCCTTTACTTGTCAGTATAAAATATGGGGTGATTTATGCATTCATATGAAACACTATTATCATTTTATTCAAGGTAACCTTGTGAGGTTTGAATCCTGCCTTGCCAGCCTATAGGAAGTTCTTTTTTTACAGTAGTTGATTAAAACATCGGTCCTTAGGGGTTGTGCTCCGGTTCACCAAAACACTTCTTTTATGAATCTGAAATGCTTGTACACCAACGAACACAGTATGAGAAACAATCAGGATGAACTGGAAGCACTGGCCTGTTCCCAGAGCTACGATATCATTGGTGGGACTTGGTGGGATGAGTCCTATGCTGGGATGGAGGGCTACAGGCTGTTCAGGAGGGACAGGCAAGGCAGGTGAGGTGGAGGAGTTGCACTGTGTGTAAGGGAGATGTTTGACTGTACAGCCCTTACAGTTAGGGACGATGTGGTTGGGAGCCTCTGGGTAGGGATTAGGGGGATGGAAAACAAAGCAGATGCTGTAGTGGGTGTCTACTACCTATTGCCCAGTCAGGATGGTAGCACCGGTGAGTTATTCTATAGGCAACCAGGAGAAATCTCTGGATCGGTAGCCCCCCAGACATCAACTGGGAATACCATACTGCTGTGACAAGCAAGTCTGGAAATTCCATTAGTTTGTTGAAGACTACTCCTTGACACAAGTACTCAGTGAGCCAGCTAGGAAGGATGCCCTCCTAGACTTGCTATTTGTGAATAGGGAAGGACTTGTGGGAGATGTGATGGCAAGTGGTCATCTTGGCCACAGTGATCAGGAAGTGGTTGAGTTTAAAATTTTCGGTGGAATCAGAAAAAAAGACAGCAGATTTGCTACCCTGGACTTCAGGAGAGCAAACTTTAAGCTATTCAGGGAGCTATTTAGCAGAGTACGCTGGAAATCTGCTTTTGAGGACTTAGGAGTCCACGAGTGCTGGTCAGTTTTTAAGAACCACCTTTTAGAAGCACAGAAGCAGGCAATTCCACTGTGTCATAAGTCAAGCAAGTGGGGCAGGAGACCAGCTTGGCTGAACAGGGAACTCCTCACGGAGCACAAGAGGAAAAAGAAATCGTACAATCTCTGGAAGCAAGGTCAGACTTTGCAGGAAGAGTACAGAGCTGTGGTTCATTTATACAGGGAAAAGACACGAAAGGCCAAAGCTGAGCTAGAGTTGAAACTGGTCAGTGTTGTGTCAGACAACAAGAAAGGCTTTTTTAAGTACGTTAATAGAAAGATGAGGTCTAAGGAAAACATTGGACCAATACTTGTTGAAGATGGTCATCTGACTAATAGGGATGAAGAAAAAGCAGAGGCATTCAATGCTTTTTTTGCCTTAGTCTTTAATAATACTAATAGACCTTGGGTTGTCCAGTCCTCTGAGTTGAAGGACCACAACTGCGGGAACAGTGACTTTCCATTTGTGGACACTGAAATTGTAAGGGACCAGTTGCATCACTTGAATGTTCATAAGGCTGTAGGTCTGATGAGAGTCATTCCAGAGTTCTGAAGGAGCTAGTGGATGTTATGGCAGGATCCCTCTCAATCATCTACCAAAGATCTTGGCAGTCTGGGGAGGTCNCTATCCTGCTATGATAAGGTCACCCACCTAGCGGATGAAGGGAAGGCAGCGGGTGCAGTTTTTCTGGATTTTAGTAAGACTTTTGATACTGTCCTTCACAGCATACTTCTGGATAAGCAGTCCAACTGTGAGATGAGCAGGTACATGGTGCACTGGGTGAATATCTGGTTGAAGGACAAGGCTCAAAGGGTTGTAGTGAATGGGGCTACATCTGGCTGCTGACCAGTGGTGTTCCTCAGGGCTCAATTCTAGGGCCAGTTCTGTTCAATATATTTATCAAAGATCTAGATAAAGGAGTTGAATGCACCATTAGCAAGTTTGGTGATGATACCAAACTGGGAGGTGCTGTTGACTCTCCTGAGGGACAAGAGACCTTGCAGAGGGATTTAGATAGATTGGAGCATTGAGCTGTGATTAATGGGATGAAATTTAACAAGTCCAAATGCCAGATTCTGCACCCAGATAGAGTAACACTGGGCAAAAGTATAAACTGGGAGAAGAGTGGCTGGAGAGCAGCCCTGCAGAAAGGGATCCGGAGGTGCTGGTCGACAGCAGGCTCAGTAGTAGTCAGCAGTGTGCCCTGCCAGCCGAGAGGGCAAACCACAGCCTGGGGTGATCAAACACAGCATAAGCAGCCAGTCAAGAGAGATGATTTGTCCTGCTGTGTTCAGCATTGGTGTGGCCTCACCTTGAGTACTGTGTGCAGTTCTGGGCCGCACCATTTGAGAAGGATATTCAGGTCCTCGAATGCATCCAGAGGAGGGCAACAAAGCTGATGGAATGCCTGGAAGGAATGTCTGATGAGAAGTAGCTGAGGATTTTGGGCTTGTCTAGTTTGGAGAAAAGGAGGCTGGGGGGCAACCTCATTGATCTCTGTGTTTTCTTGAGGAGAGGAAGTGGACAGGGAGGTGCTGAGCTCTTCTCCCTGGGATCCAGAGATAGCACGTGTGGGAATGGTTCAAAGCTGTGCCAGGGGAGGTTTAGGCTGGACATTAGGAAGTGTTTCTTTATCAAGGGGGTGGTCAAACACTGGAACAGGCTTCCTAGAGAGGTGGTTGATATCCCAAGCCTGTAAATGTTTAAGAGCCATTTGGACCAATGCCTCTAATAACATGCTTTAACTTTTGGTCAGACCTGAATTGGTCAGGTGGTTGGACTAGATGATCATTGTAGGTCCCTTCCAACTGAACTATTCCATTCTATTCTATTCTTTTCTGCCCAGGAAGTTATTCCATATCCATAGTCCCAAAGGAGGTCAGCATCTAATTTTGGCAGTTGCATTCAATTCTCCTCCAGTAAAAATGACAGCCTCCATAAATATCAGGCTGATATTATCAAACTGATGTTCCAGGAAAGACTGTCAACTGATGGATTACAGGAAACTCCAGAGAAAGTCTGCATTTAAGTAGGTCCCAAGGAGGAGACAGATCCATTAATCCCAGTGTTTTGCCAAAGTTAGCTATAAGGTTGTACCTGTCTCTAAAACTGGTAACTTTTTTCCTGTTACTGTGTGTTGTCATCAAACCTTTATTTAGACAAAATGTAAACTTACTTCTTTTTATGGAGCTGGCAAGCCAGCAGCCTTCGGTTTCCAGGAATAGTAATTAGTAAAAAGGGGGACTGATCCATGTTTGGAGTACCTCGTACCCTCTATAAGGTGTGCCTGACAGCTAGGAAAGCAGAATGTTGATTGGAGAGAGGTCTGCCTGTGAGAATGTAAACGCCAGTATCTTTGGCTTGCAGTAGCCTAGCAAGAGGATGCCAGGGTTCCCAGGCTGACTCCAGATTTGTTACTGTCCCTTCCTAATCACCTGCAGCATAGAGAAAGAAGCAGAGGCTATTTCTTCTCTTGCTGAAAGATGTTATCTTACCCTGTAAGCCAAGCTATGAAGGCATCCATAGGAAAGAAAAATGCAAAAAATGTTAAATCATTTTAAGTTATGGGATTCATATATAATCTTGGTTTCTGTTTAAAATTAATCTAAATTTGAATATCCACTTAGGTTACAGACACCAAGCAGCACAGAACATGTACAGACACCAAGCAGCACAGAACATGTACAGACACCAAGCAGCACAGAACATGTACAGCCGTTACACAATCTTTCGTCAAACTGTGGAAATTTTTAAGAATCTTGCATGGAAAAAAATACACGTGCCTACTGAGATGGAGCAAAAGCTCTTTCTGTACTTAAATGTGAAGCTATAAGTAAGACCTACTTCTTCATCCTTGCTTCAACTCACCTACCCAAGAGAAGAATTTTCTTGCCTGTTAGCTAGAAATATGTTCACCTGAGACATTTATGGTATTAAAATATTTTTCATGTGATGCTCAGATGAGATTGGTCAGTTCAGTCTTAAAGGGTGACAAAGGACATCTTTTTTGTATGGGAATGCATACCTGGGCTTCCCCATGGAAAACCCGCTACACTGACATGGTAAGAGGCCATCCAATCCTATAGAGGTCACATCCCTAATAAAGAAGACCAACAGAGTGTGTGAGAACTGAGCTGCAATGCTCTTCATGAAGACAGAAAAGGCTCACTAAAACTAAACTAAACTAAACTTATGTATCGACACTTTCTGAACTATCCTGCAAGCCTTTATGTCCTTTTCTTTGACAAATTATTAGAGTCCAGGAAAAAATGTTCATTTTTATTTACTTTAACATATTCAGCAAAACCCCTCCTAGTTCTCCCTAGCTCCTAGTTTGCCAACTGGAGTCATTTTAAGGCCAAAAAATAACCTGTTATATGGGTGACATTTCCCGGCTGGCCTAATCTGAAGTTGAGTGAAATCAGCAAGGCGATGCCCTCTTCTATACCCTTTTAAAGCAGTGGGTGTTTTAAAGGCAAAACCCCCTTGTATTCTTAAAAGTGTGTAAGTAATTAGATTATGTGGGAAGGGAAGACTTTCTGAAATCTGTACTCAAAATGTCCAAGCCTGGGTGCTAGGTAGCAAGTAACTGCATTTATGTTTGGCTGCGACTTATTTAGTTTTGTAGAATTGCTTGGACTGGAACTTGTCTGGTGGTGCCACAAAATACTCAGTAAGGCCCAAAATACAGTTTTGGGAACTGAAGGGGAAGCCCGCCACCCTCAGTGTATTGTTGCGAACTAGTTCACAGAGGGCAACAGGAAAGACAGTGTTTGACCTAAATGGATGAACCATGATTTCGGTTACCTTATTGGTGAGACTACAGGAATGGGCAACAAGGATGCCACCCATGAATGGGTGGTAGGTAATGCACAGGAAAAGGGTGTGTGAATTCCTCTTGTGTGTTGAGTGTTTGAAGCTAATTGCATGAAGAATGGAAAAGACTGAGGCATGGCTGGAGACAGCACTATCTGCCCTTGAAATTTAAAAGTGGAAAGGAGATCCTAGAAGAAGTAGCTTACCCGGATAATGGGATGAATAATAGGAAAACCAGCATTATACCCTTATGTAAATGGAAATTATGTAGTGATAGAATGAAAAACTTATGTATGTAATCTTAATTTGGTCTCCTTTGGGTGTGCGAATGAGCACAGTCTCAACCTACATTTTCCCCATGGGACTCTCCCTCATTTGGTGACTAAACAGATAGTGCTCATCCATTTTTGTTGTTCAAGATGGGTTTTTTGGTGATTTTTTTGCTTCTCTGAGTGCTTCAGAGGCCCATAGCTTCCTCTCCACTCCTCCTCCTCCCTCCTGAGGAAGAGGAAGGCATGGTCATGCAGAGCCTTTGGGAGCTGCAGGGGTGCCTGGGGTCATCGTGCCTTGGCAGCAGGGTCGGAGGCTGATGGTTCAGGAAATGAGTAATGTGCAATCAGGGTGAAAGGGCTTCCTATCTTTGTCTTCTCTTTCTTTAAGGAGCTTGAGTCATCATAGAGTAAGACGACGATTTTACTATGATGCAAACAAAGTTGGCAGAAGATTTATTTGCCTACTATAAAAGCCTTATTTGCCATCTACTTTTAAAGTCTTATTTGTTTCTTAACCAAGGCAACCACTTCTAAAACAGCAGCTGATATGGTAACAGGTTAGCTGATTAGCTAGTAGTTATGAAAGAAAGCCACACATGAGTTAAAGCAGCATTTTCAAATGAAATAATAAACCACTTATTCAGATAAAGAGGAAATGAAATCTTACAGTCTCGCAGAATTAATTTTTAATTCTTTGCTACCTCAAAACAATCTATCTAAAAAAAAATTACCTTCATCATCAGAAAATATTTTTTTCTGAACATTTGTGTCAACTTCTTAGGAGAACTTATGAGGATACAAACTCTGAAAATCTTTCTCATGGGAAAAAGTCAGGGGATCATTTATGCCGATTGCATTAAATGTTACAGGTATGTACCACTGACCTGAGCGTAAGTGTAACATCCCCCTCCTCTGGGGTATCCCAGAGGCCACAATTTTCTGGATGGAGCTGCCAAATACCTTTGTGTTTGTTCAGATAAAAATGCTGTTTTCATACACCTGAAACTCCTGGAGATTTTTCAAACTTTTTTTTTCCTTCTTCAAAGTGGTTGGACCCAGTTTAGCACATTTTCAGCCCAAACCTCAGTGTTTAATTCCAGGGAGTGACGTTGGCTGTGTCCCGGCTGTACCCAGCTTGGCCCCTGCCCGCCTTGCTGGGGCCAGTTGCCCTCCTGCATCCCCCTCCTCTTTCTGTGAAGGTTGACAGAGACTGAGCCTGTGGTTTAGACATAGTAAAGCAATTATGGGGTGACACAGACACCTACATGTCTGGGAAAATTATAGGGAATCGCTCTGTGTGAGTCACACCCTGAATACAGTCCTTCATCTGCTACACAGGAAACCTTCCTGCTGGGAACAAAATTACTTTTGCAATAAATTCAGGGAAAACAAAGATGAGGTGATAGTAGAAAAAATATTTTTTTGAAAGGAAGCACATTAAAACTTCTATTTGGCATCTGAAAAGTGGTGCTGTGTCTGCTCTTTATTCCAAAAAACTTTGGAAACTCTGGACTGTCTCAGAAGAAACTAATGATGTTTATTTCTCATTATCATAGTCTTTCTGTTCTGCCAAGAGCAGAAGTGCCTCTGTGCCTCTGGGGAGGGCCACAGTGCAGTCACCATTTACAAGAGGAAAACCAGAAATTCATCATTCAGAGTTGTTGTCCTTCGAAGACCTGCCAGGGGGCCATTGCTCCCATCACCCATGGTCTGCTCTGCCGCTGCCAGCTGCGTATTGTCAATGTACGCAGCTTAACTTGTTTCTGCGGGTTTTGTGACTGCTGAGTGAGTTGGAGGAAATAAAAATTTGTACCAGAGCTGTGTGCCAGATCAGATAACCTAATGAGAGGTCTTGAGTCTTCCTGTGAGTTTTACCTGTAGCTAGCTAGTTTTCTATTCTTTGGGAGATAACTGATAGTTAAGCGCAATAACTATTTTCTTGCTATGGAAAGCTGTACTTTGTGTGCCTTGCTGGGACAGTCCTTTGGGTAAAGCACTTTACAAGGATCGGAATAGCAAATGCAGGGAGGAAATTTTCACGCTGCAGTCCTCAGCTCTGGTACTGATCCCAAGTGCACACTGTCAACCACAGGCTTGGCTGCTCTTCCCGTGCTTGCTCTAATCTGTGGTCTGGACCTTGAGTAAATCCCCTTTCTTTCTTCCCTCTTCTCCTCCATTTCTGCAACTCATGAAAGATGGGTTATGCTACATGGCTGACCTGGGTTCTCCTGACTTCATGGACGTTGCTTTCTGGTGGTTCTTCCAGGAGCCCTGTCTTTGGCTAAGGAAAAAGGGGAGAAGCAGTAGTTCAGGATTTAGTCTTTGGCTTTCCTTTACTCTCTGCAGTGATGCCTGATGCATGTTTGTAATGGCTATCTTTCAATGATTTTAATAGAGCTGCTCTAACAGTAAATCATGCCAGGGAATTTAACATCCCTGCCCCCACATGTTGAAAAGGAGTTGTCCTCTTCCATGATGGAAAGAGGTTAACTGTAGCTGCAACAGTTTGCATGGTATGTCTGTTCCCCTCAGATGCTCTCTGCTTAGACAAACATGAAACTATAAAAATACTATTTTCTTTTATTATTAATTTTCTTCCTTCTGGTTCATCTACCAAGAGCCCTCAAAAGATGCTTATCCCAGAATACACTGGGGACGAGCTGTAACCATATTGTTTTTCTGTGCAGCGGAAGAGAAAGCTGGGATTCAATCTCCCACCACCCCTAACCTCTGTACTCGCTTTATCTGATATGAAAACTGTAACATCAGACCCACCCTGCTTTTCCTTGTTTACCTAAAAATCTGTAATCTTGCTTCAGATGCTACAGGGGTCAGAGGAAACCTATGGGCTGGCCTGAAGTTTTTTTACTCATACAAATCTTTGACTTCCCTTTGCTGCCACCTTCATGGTAGCGGGGAAGAAAGCAACCCTGTTATCCTGCATTGCAGAGTGCACTCCAGCTCCCGCACTGGGACCTTCTTTATGTTGTCTGCCATGGTCACTGCTCTGAGTTCCTAGGAACAACCCTGTAGCTCAGTTGCTTCCACTCCTTTGTGTCTGAGGAGCTAAGACTGGTACCTTCTGCTGTGGTTCCTGGTAGGTTTGATTCCTGCTCAGTTTTTATCCATTGTTGTAGCAGGATGTCCACAAATTAACATGGATTGAGAATCTTCTGTTCTGGATCTAGACCCAATGGATCAAACTCAGACCCAACATACAGATCAGGTGAGCAGATCTCATTCTTAGACCTGCCTTAATTGATCCAGGTGGATGTACTTTACTGCAGTTGGAAAGGAGGCTTGTGGATTCTGCAAAATAAGCCTATGACAGCAGACCAAAGGAAGTCATGTTCCCCTTGGTGAAGCTCATAGCAAAGTCACTGGATCCCTACTCTTTGGATGGGGAGGCTTTCTTCACAATCAAGGATTAAATCAGCCTTTTTATGGAGTGATTCATCCAATGCCCACTTAACTATAATGTGCACAAATTGTGAGATATGATTCATTTTTCTTTCACAAACCTTAAGGGAGTCTGGTGGTGATTTGCTCAGATACAACGTTCCACTGTAGCTGTCTGCAGTGGGTGGGATGAATTCCACAACAGAGCCGGGGTCCAGGGGGAAGATGCCAAGGTCAGTTTTGGGATGCTTGATTATATCCCATGTTGCAAATAAGGTTTTATTTTACATTTTGATTAATTACTTTCTGAAGGAGAGAGAAACTCTGATGAAAGATGAGCAAGTTTTGAAACATGGTATTTGTCAGAGACAAAGCTAGATGGGAGTAGAAAATGTAGAGAAATTCAGTTCAAAAGAAACATGTTCTTTTAAGAAAATCAAAAACAAGGCAATTATTTTAGCGGTTAACTTGGGACAGCCAAGCAGAAGCAAGCCCTGTAGATGAGGCATCCTGTTAACAGGTTATGGGTGGGGATTGAGACCTGTGGCAGTGGGAGAGTCACCAAAATGAAAGACATTCAACTCCCAGCCTTGTCTTCATGTAGCCAGGCACAGCAGGGGGCTTATGGCAGGGATGGGACAGGGGGCAACTTCCATCCTTGTGGGGAATTCCTCTGAGTCCAGAAAGACAGGAGGTGGCAGAGATATTGTTAAGAACAATCTTGCTCTGTTTCTGTTTGGAATATAACTTTTTGGATTACATGGTCCTTCACTGACATCAGAGTATTTAAAAAGCATAAATTTGGAGAAAAGACTTGAAACTGAATAAATATTGTAAAATGGGTTTGGGGTTCTCTGGTTAAGCAGGTGAGAGTTGTACTGGCCAAAAATGCAAATAAAAATGATAGCCCAGCTGGTAGTGCTGAAAACTGCTCAGAGTATTCTGTTTAGCCCTGAAATTTCAACAGTTTCATAGGATTTTTCTCTCTGGATAGATAATACTTCAGGAGAAGGAGCAAAAGGGTGAGCAATTAAGGATATAATTTAAGGCGTAAGGGTTTTGTTTTGTTCTTAATCAATGAAATCCTCTTTTGGCTGGTGGCATGTCATCCTGTCTTCTAAAGAACTGCGGAAAAGCACCTGCCCTTCCCTAAAAAGAACAGGCTCTATTCACGGAACTCCACTATGCCACAGTTCAGTGGCATCTCAAAACAGGTGTCATGTCCTCTTTAGCACTGTAAGAAGACAAAGCAAAACCAAACAGCCCCCAAAATGTCACCCAAAAAAAAGAAGGGGGTGGGGAGAGGAAATTAATTTGAGGTTTGTCAGGTGTAGAAGGTTTGTGCCTGTGCTCTGATGCACTTACTGAATTTAGGAGGGCCGGTCTGCAGGCTTGGCTTGCAGCTGGGGGCTGGCAGGGAGATGGGGGGTCCTGCTCACAGGGGAGGAAGGTGCAGCTGGTGCTCAATCCCTGCCATTTCCTGACATCTAGTGGTCTACCGAAACAGTAGTCTTCTGCCCAACACATTAAGGCATTAAAAACATGATCAGAAGAGAGGGAGGATGCTGTATGCTCAGGGGAGGGAGCAGTGAGAAGCAGTAAGTGTTCTGCCCCTGCACAGGTGAGTGACCATAGCGCTCCTGCTTTCTCCCATCCCCTCCCCATGGCCAGGTGGCAGAGGTTTTGATCACTCATTCTGACCTTGTCTAGGCTGGAAAGGCCTTGAAGTTTTACCTCTGTTGGTTGCTGAATAACTAAGCTGGGATTTTGCCAGCACTGAAGTGGAGGATGGTGGTGTTGCAGCACAGGTTTTTTTGGTCCTTGGTGTTACTGGGCTGGGTGGAGCAGCATCCTCCAGGCTTGAACACCCTGATGTGGTCAGCCTGGCCACGGGCGTGCTCCCAGCATTGCTCCCAGTCATTCCCTCATAGCAATGGACAGGCAAAATACTGGCAAACACTGCAAAAAAATTCCCTGGGGTAGGGAAACTCCCCTGTGGCCTTCTTTGATATTTGACATATATTCCCTCAGTAGCATCCATTCTTTTCGTGAGACTTTACTCTCACTTAACTCTTTGGGAATAACTGTTAGATTAGGATGGTGGTGAACTCAGATGCCGATGTCTATTATCAGAGGAAATGTGACTTGCAAATGTGGATGAGTGGGTTGGTCTGACAGTTGGGTCACTCTTGCTTACCCACTCAAGGGAACTATGAAAGTTGTTCTCTGTGTACGCTTTTGGTACGTTGAATAGATTTCCAGTGTATTATTTTTTTTTCGCTGGAAGGACTTTGAGTTGCATGCAGCTTTTTACACGGGCAGTGGCCCTACACTTGTGACTCACTAGACACTTTATATACAGAAAGTAATCCTGACCAGGTCTAACCTTCAGGGTATTGTTTTTACAAGCTGGTTCAGATTATCAGGGGTTTTAGTAAAAATAGTTCCCAGAGGAAGTAGGATGTTTTGACACATTCGTCCAAAATTTCCATGCATATAGAAATGAAAGGCAATAGTGTACTTTACAAGTCTGGTACTTTCCACCTTATCCTTTGCAGTAACGAGATAAAGTAAAAACAGGCGATCGCTTTGCTTTTTTATTTATATCCTTTCCCACCACAGAGAAATCAGAGCATAGCTTGCAGCAGTGGAGTGGGATGGCACGTGATTTCCCTGCCTGTGTTGTGGTGCAGTGGGACCTGGGGGTCCCTGGAGCAGCAGGGCAGGGCCTGGCAGCCAGAACCTGTCCCATCCCTTAGCCAGGAACAGGACAGCCAGGAGACACCAGGGGCAGCCCCAGCCCTGGGCATCAGGCACCTCCCTGGGATGGGGATGGGACACCAGCCTGCAAGTAGGGTCAGCTACTTAGCTGTTCAAGCCACAGGTGATTAACGGACCCTCCAGGACACAGAAAGGACATGCGTTATCATGGCCAGAATGACGGCTTCTTGGCTGTGGTCCCAGCAGTGGATAGTCTTGATGCATTAGATGACATGCTCTTTACCCCTTTTTTGCAGAGAGGTGTTCTTCCTGCTGATGGTGGTCATTTTGGACCAAGGGGACAAGAGCCATCTCCCTCTCTCCTACCAAATGGCTGTGGTGGCTGTGGCTGTTGCAGTGTCCAACTGGGCAGTGCAGCCTCCCCAGCATGCAGGATCCTCTCTGAATAGTGCCTCTGCAGTGAGAGTGCTCCCCTTGTATATCTAGGAGCATGTTTACCAGATAGCTTTTACAGATTTTTAGCTAAGTTTTCAAAAGATCTAAGCTAACTTCTCTTTCTGGTCTGTCTTCAGGCCCCATCTCATGTAAGTGAGATGTCAAAGCATGTGACTCAATCACCTTCGGTAGAGATGGGGTTTGCAAGGAATTCTTGTGGTCCCCAACTACAGAGCAGTGACCTGAGCTATTTGCACGCAAACTCACCGCTGAAAGAGCTCAGTTATATATTTGGCCTAGTCAATATGCATTTCTCTAAGGTAAAAGGATATTATTTTGTCTCTGCAGGGGAAGGAAGGAAGGAAGTTATGTTCCTAGCTCCTCTCTCCACAGTCTTTGCAATAGGTGTCGACAGGTGTGTCCAGGCTCAGGGTTGTCACAACTCCTGGCAAAATAAACGCATATAACTCAAAAATTCATTTTTAGCTGTATAAAAAG
Organism: Sula dactylatra; assembly: GCA_013389905.1. Taxonomy (NCBI): domain Eukaryota; kingdom Metazoa; phylum Chordata; class Aves; order Suliformes; family Sulidae; genus Sula; species Sula dactylatra. Next base: position 20,408 of record WEKW01005884.1, on the reverse strand, counting down.
TCTTCACAACCTATGCTTCCTGTGACATTAAAGCCTTAAGATTGATTTTATAGTATTAGAGTGAAAGCTTATTCTGTAATACCTGTCTGTTTTCTGGAGCAAGAATGCTGTTTCCAGATCTATGAATTCAGAGTCTTTTATCTAGTACATGGCACTGCTTGATTTTTTTTCTCCCCTGTAAAACAGCTAAGAAATTATTTGAGACCTGTGCTTGCTGATTCAGAGAAATAGGATCCTGGAAGGTAGCAAGTCCTATTTTTCAGGGCTTCAGGAAAAGATGACAACGAATTTGATAGAACAGAGAGAACAGCAGCAAGACTGCTGGTGGGTCTGAGGAAGAGCTGAAAGTCTTGGGGTCATTTAGTCTACTGTGAGATGTGATATCTTCAAATACATAAATACAAATCTGTAAAGAGGATAGGAGTAAATGTTCTCCGTGTCCACTTGAAATAGAATAAGAAGTATTGGCATTAAGTCTGTGAAAGTCTGAGACTGGAGCCAGAAATCTGTGAATACTGACGTTACGGATTACCTTGAGCTCTGTTTGAAGAACTGCTTTCTGTAAAACCTAAAAACCTACACATCAGCTGGTGTGGGGTGAAGTAGCTCCATAGATTTTGATGATTCTGAATCCCTTTGTGTTAGGTGAAAAGCTGGCTCTTTGTGACCACAGAGTGAACAGTGCTGAGACCTGAAGAGACGTGGTCTCAGTTCCAGGTGTCACATGTTGGTGCATCTGGCTACATGCAGAAATGCTGCGTATGCAGTAGGTGTGCCTTTTTCTAGATGCTACCCCAGCTGAGGGACAAGTCGTCTACAGAAAATATTATTAGCCACAATTTCAGATGGAAAGACATAGATAGATGGTTATAAGTTTAAGTTTATTAGCCAAGGCAGCTTGATTTTAGGAAGCGTTGAGTCCCAGTGCACATGCCTTTCTGGGGTGGACTGGAGAGGTTGTCTGTTAGTTACTGTTGGTTTCTAACCACGGCATCATAAAGTTCCTTTTTGTACACCAGTGCTGTACTTGTCAAATATGCCTGCCTCTGAATGCCTTTCCCCTTTCTCAAGGTACAGTGTGAATGCTGAGTGTGCGTGATTCACTGCCAGATGACAGGTTTGTGTCTCAGCTGCAGAGGTGGCTGAGCTGCAGCAAACACCACAGCACTGCTGTTGCGTGGAGACTCGGTAATGTCACATGCAGACATGTGATAACCAGAAAGTAATGCATATGCCCTAGCTTATCTAGAAAATCTCATCTGAAAAGAGAATTCAGGCGGATTTACCTGAGAATAGATGCCACTTGGATGAAAACTCAGCTGCCATATTGCTAGCTTAAAGTCAGTTTTACTGTTTTTTAAGTAAAGTAAAAGTAAAACTTTGAAGTTTTACTCTTCAGTCATGAAAAATGATCACTCCCCTGTTTTCAGCTAAGTCTGGTTACATCTCATACCAAGCATATTCTTTACTCCAAATTTCAGCTGATCAAGCATGTCACCTGACTAAAATCAATGATACAAGATGCATAACTAATTATACAAGTCCATTATAACATGAACTCCTCTGTCTTGCAGGCCAAGATTCATAACAGTTAGAAGCTCAGCCTCTTGACAGTGTTTCCAACACTGATTATCCCCTGTTACTTTAGTTATATTACAGTAACTATGGCAGTAGTGGTCCATCCATGGGTTCCCAGAGGTGTGTATGTATGTATGAGAAGGCAGAAAGGGGAAGAGGAGTTTGAGATCTGAGTTCAGGCTAGATATGTCACTAGAGTGGTTAGGAATGTAAAGGGTAAATGTAGTGAATGTATTACTGTTATTATTACTGTATTAATTAATGAATGTAAGAACACCTGTGTGAAACTGAGAGAGTACGAATGCAGTTGATTCATGTGGCTGACATATACCACTGACCTCTGCGGATGGAAATGCAGGTCTACATGGTTCTTAGGTGTTCTCCTTTTCATTAGGTAAGCAGGAATGGCACATGAGCAGGCCTGACCCCGTGTAGGCTTTTTTTTAATGGAAAATAATAGTTGCCACTTAAACCTCACAGAAAAATGAGATTTCTTCACTTTGTCTGTACCGAGGGACATGAGATTGTTTTCATCTCAAGCTATGTAGCTAACTCTGCTGTCCTCTAGGCTCTCCCCCACCCCACCAACGAGGGGCTGGGGGTGCACAAGGCGTTGGGAGGGGACACAGCCGGGACAGCTGACCCCAACTGACCAAAGGGATAACCCACACCACATAGCGTCATGCTCAGCCTATAAAGCTGGGGGAAGAAGGAAGGGGGGGACATTCAGAGTGATGGCATCTGTCTTCCCAAGTAACTTACGCTTTATGGAGCCCTGCTTTCCTGGAGATGGCTGAACACCTGCCTGCCCATGGGAAGGAGTGAATGAATTCCTTGTTTTGCTTTGCTTGTGTGTGCAGCTTTTGCTTTCCCAATTAAACTGTCTTTATCTCAACCCATGAGTTTTCTCACTTTTACTCTTCTGATTCTCTCCCCCATCCTGCTGCAGGGGGAGTGAGCGAGTGGCTGGGTGGTGCTTTAGTTGCCAGGCAGGGTTAAACCACAACAACAGCATATTTCTTTGTTTTGGGGAGCAATCCTACAATTTACAACCCTGGCCACTCTCTTAGGGGGAAAGCAGCAGGAAACAACGTAAGATGATGCCTTTGTCTTGGAGGTGCAAGCTCCATTTCTCACATACTTTTAGCTGTAGCACTCCCTTCTGCACTCTCCTCACTGCCCGTGAGTCTTATGAACTAAAATGTGGCTCAGGCTATTGTAGGGGCGTGGGGAAAAGTATTGCAAAACAGGTAGGTGGAGAAGCAAGGCTTGGCAAGCTGTTGCTTGATCTAGCACTATGAAAAAGTTTGTGGTTTGCCAAAAGCAGTCCCCTGTCTGATAGACTTTCGGGGCCCAGGAGCTGGCAAATGAGTAAACCTCACAGTATTCTAATTTTTTTATCTCTTTATAAGGAAGCACAATTTTTTGGGGGAATAACTGGATAAAGTGAAACTAGGATGGTTGATGTGTTTTACTGTAAGCCCACTCATCCCATCTAAGCTTGTAAGAGGCTTGTGTGCTATGCAGGTTGCTCGGGAGGGAGTAACCAGTTACATGTACCTCTCTTGCAAGAAGAGATTGCAATGAAGAGCAGTAACGTGCTTTGCTGGCATTAACAGACCTTCAGCTCCACAGACTTCGCTATTTTCCTTCCATGTGGGTTTGTGGGTGTAACTGAGAGCAGTACAGCTTTGTTTCTGTTCTTTGGGCTTCCTGTGTGACTATATCTGTACAGCGTATTTGGTGCAAAAATTACAAAGGAAATACAAAAGGAGAAAATTATGTAATATATACATTGGAGGCCCTTGGACTATATCTGGTCTTAGGGAGGCTGCACAGGTGCTGTACATCTCCCACAGAATGGGTCCTGAGCCTATTTGTTTCCTTTAGTGCACTGTTGTGATTGTGTGATTTCACTGCATGGTTTAACCCAGTACTGGCTCCTTTCAGTCATGCACTGAGCACGCAGGGCAAATCATGAAACTCCCCTGCTCCCACTGGTGTCCTGCCCGTCCAGCAGGATGCTACCGTGTAAAATCTGGAGGCCATCCACTGAGCCCTAACACAACTGACATTGGGTGTGATGTCTCATATGTGACATTATGTTTTTGAGAGGTGCACTAGATGTCTGAGATGAATATGTAGCACCTTAAGTGAAATAGCACACAGTTCTTCTGTCCACTGGTCACTTTTACAGCCAGTGGACAGTGGAAGTAACACCTTTTTCTTTTCTTTCAAAAGGCTGTGAAAACTGAGCAATGCTGTACTTTATCTGAATGGATTGTTTGCACCTTAAAAGGAAGACGGTTTCAATCGGAGCCTTTCGTTTCTCTGCTTGAAAAGACACAGTCTATCAATTTGTTGGCATAAAAGATGAACCTACTGCAGGCTCCTGTGCTTCGCTTTTCTACACTAACATGTTTGATGGTGAGGTGGTGAGGTACTTCCTGTTTATCTACAAAAATCTCATCTTCCAAATCAAACATGGCTCTCTGGGGACTTCCTTAAGCCAAGGTTCAGCCTTGCCGTGCAGGTGAAACAAACCATGTTAAGATTTCACTAGCCTTTGCATTTCTTGATGGTGCAATACTTCTTCCACGGGTGTTTGGTCCCATTCTAGGTCCCAGTTACTGGGGCTGCTCTGAATGGGCCTGCTGGTTCTTTCAGCTCTCTGGGGTGACAGAGGGAAAGTTGCGCTTGCCCTGATGATTGCACTGCAGAGCTGGTTGGAAACTCAAACAGGCAAAGTGCCTGTCCCCAGCACCCCTCCTTGTTTTCCTGAGGATCTTTGGACTCTTTCCTATATGTACTATGGAATGCGCAGAGTATTGCAAAGTATCTTCAGGAACCGTATTGTTTCATGTGTACTTGTTCTCTGGAAGGATGGCCTTTTTAGTCTTTCCCTTCTGCCTGCAAGGCCTGTATCCAGGTCATGGAAAGCAAATAGAGAAGTTTCATGCCTTTTGTTCAAATCCATTTAGGCTCTGCATTGAATGGTTACCCTTGTCTTTCAGTTTAAGACCACTAAGGTAGAATCTATTTCAGAGAAACACTTTTTTCTTATTCTGAAAGCTACTTGTAGTCTATGAAAACAATAGTACCTTTATCAGCTGAGCAATAAATGCAATTAAAGGTCTATTTCTGGGCCTGTTCATCCCTAACTTACTCCAAGTTTCCCAGTCCTTCACCAAAAATAATTAGTCTCTAGCCATACAATAACTGGCCCACTAAAACAAAAAGAGCAAATTGAATTTTTCTGGAAGACAGTTTTCTACTATTTTTTTTTTTTTTTAAAATGAGGATTATCAATGATTTACTGGATTGATAATTTGTTTACTTTTTGAAAACCCCAAAAATATCAACACATGTAATGGCATGAACAAACAAGTTAGTGCAGAAACAATTACCGTGGATTTTTCTCCACACAGATATTGTGACAGGTCAAAGGAGAGGGGGAGGCGGAGCACAAGTGTACCATAACCATAATTCATCATCTAGTTTACCGAAATAGCAGGGTGAATGCATATGTGCTTAACAGCTTTGGTGTTAGGTGGAATGATACCAAGATGAAATATGAAGATAGAAGAGCCTTACTTTCTTCCATTACCTTGAGTGCAAATCATCCGGTGTGTTACATGCAGCATGAGACCTAGTACATCCTTCCTTTTCAACTGTGGTGCAAATTTTTAACCAGGTTAAAGACTTTCTTCTTGCTGCTGTAAACCTCTGGTGCAAATATTGCTAAGAGTAACATTTAAGAGCATTATTTCGCAAGAGCAGATGCATGGTATCCAAACTAGAGCTGAAAAAGTGGTGCAGAAGAAGGGCGTGAGCGTTCTTAAACTTCAAATGATACTTTGGTCTTTACCTCCTTTTTATCTTCTTTGCTGCAAACCTGAGCATGAAGCATAATCACTTTTTTGTGCCAGTGTTGGGAGGAAAACCTAGCATGACACAGTTATACGTGGTTATTTGTGAACAAAAATTTTTGATTTTCACTGGGGTCAGTCACTGCTCATCATTTGTTATTTGCATTGATTCATCATGGACAAAAGCAATACGCAATAGCTTAGCTACCCAATCATCCCACCAAGAGGAAAACAGAGTGAGCTATATTTCAATATTTTCTCATACGTTATTTGTGAGAACTCTTTGTAAAAGGAAAACAACCCTCTCCTCCTTCCCTGTCTTCCACAAAAAAACCAAATACACACAGAGACAAGTAATCACTTGATTTTGGTTAACAACAGCTTTAGATCTTCATGGTGCTCAAAGAACTTTGCAAGGAGAGGGAGTAAACTGGAATGAAAAACTGAATCCTTGGAAGGTTGTTCTTAGAAGCTCAGAGAAAAACTCTCCCACAAACATTCTTAGCTTTTACTTGGGAGAAATTAACCTGACTCAGTATCATCTTCCTCACAGACTCATTTTACATGTTTCTATCCTAGGAAAATCTTCCCCTTCTCAAACCATAACCAAATCAAAGTCAGGCTAGAAACAGAATCCCCAAAAAAGAAAAAATAGGAGAGCCAACTGTTTTTATTCCCCCATTTAAAAGACAATCACACAGTGCAAATACCCACCCATTGACATGAGCTGCTGTGTTTTGAATTCTGGTGAATTCAGGGGAGCATCCATAGGTTCTTCTTAACAAAAGGGAAGTCTTCCCAGAAGAGAAGGGAACAACATCCTGGAGGGAAGTTAGAACTGGGACTGCGGGCAAGATGGTTGTCTGGAGAAGTCCTTGCACATTTATTTATTTACATTAATGGAGGCATATTCTGTAAATTCATTTTCTACAGTTAATGCCCTTCTCTGGCATCTTTCTGCAGAAGCAGAATGATTTAGAGTAGCGTACGTGAGGCCATCTGGGCTTTCAAGTAAAACTGGGACGGAAGGAATAACAGGATCATTGCGAGGTGCATTAGGTGCTGTCCTCTGAGCGTTCCAGGGAGGAACATCATTGTCATAAATTGTGTTGCCATAGAAGGCCTGCAGTGGGCTGGCCATGGAGCAGTAGTAAAGTGAGGAGCTTTCTTCTGAAGCTTGAGTTGTCCCAGCAGCATGGGATGGAGCAGCTGGTGGACTTCTGACCTGCAGAAAACAGAACAGGGTACAGCTCTGTGCATAGCTGCTTGCTGCCTGTGTTCCTGCTAGGTTAGAGGCGTGAAAGGTTTTGTTCAAGTTTCTTTATCCCCTTCAAACTGCTTTTGAGCACAGGTGATTTGGATTTTATATTGATCTTTGAAATAAAGTTAGAAATAATTCTTGTATCTCCTGCCTTTCTCCATTTCCCTTCCCAAACTCTCATGTCTTTTCTTGCAAGAGGCCAACTTAAGGGAAAACTGATTTGTGAGAGCTCTTCTATGTCACTCATTCAAGGCTTTCCCTTCTCAGTTTATGAAATCTTTCTTATTTTCACTTCCAAACCCCAGACTACCTTTTCCTCATTGCCCCAGTTCTCCCATTTCCTGATCTCTTGCTTCTTACCCTCTTTGACTTATTATTTTCCAAGTAAATCTTTCTCCTTCTCCAAAATCTGCAAATTCCTCTATAAATTCATCTCTCTCTAATGAAATCCTCTTTTACCATCCCTTTTTCTAGCCACTTAGAATATACTGCTTTAAATTTTCTTTCTTCCAACTTGCCCTTTGGGAGCTCTGCAACCTGTTTGGTGCCCTTTGATCCCCACATACAATTCCCTGTGAGTGATAGCTGTCAGCTCCAGTCGCATCTTTTGCATTCTGCCTTCTGCCAATCTAATTTCTCTGGAACTGATTGCAAGACCTGTGTGAATTCATGCTAGCCACATATGCAAGTCTTTGTTTTCAAACATTTTCCTCACTCTGTGTGTCATTTTTTGACTTATGCAGACAGTCTGAACCAGCTCAACAGAGGTGCTTTAGGTGCCTAAACCCTTACTGGAATGGTACTCACAAATTAATACATTTTAGCAGGAATTTAGATGCCTTAAGTACCTTTGTGGCTAAGACCCTGAGTTCCTTCCCTCCGCTCAGCCATGGTGATATCTCACACCAGGCAAGCCAAGCTGTCCAGGCACCAAGAGGGTCACTAAATCAGTTTCCTATCCGATGCCACATTTTGTACTCACAAAGATTTGTTCTTGGGATATGGTTATGCAAGACATGGTCAGGTTTTGATGATGGCAAAATTTAAACATACCAGGCTCTTTTGTCTCTGTGGAGTTAATGGAGTTCTCTTTTGCTTTACTGGGAAAAAGAAAAAAGAAAAAAAAAATGTTTCAATAGATGAGCATTAAGAATGTGCCTTTTTGCTTATGGAGGGAGTATTAATTAGTATAGGAGTCCTTGCCTTCTTCAGTGCACCTCAAAGAATAAAAATCTATTTCCAAACTGGATTTGAGAATAGCTATTCTGACAAAAGCTAACCAACACAGAATGATATATTTATAGAACTATTTCTGTGTTCCACAGAGCTCCTCTGAACAGGAGCAGAAAAATGCCAGTGTACTTGTGGCAAATTTTCTCTGTGTTCAGTGAACTGGGTGGGGAGAAAAAGGCACGGAAAATCCTAAAGCCATTCTATGAGCAAACGTTAAATTTTATCAGAAGATGAAATAATTTCATTTTCCTGAAACAAAAAAGAAAAAATCCTTTGGGTTATAATAGCCAAATTCAAGACCACTTAAATTAAGATATGGGGGACTCAAAGTTCCATTCTTGATTTCGGACATGACAGCCGTGTAGGAGTTCCTGTAAAGCAGGAGAGATTAATACTGTTATTATTTGATAATTTAGAGGGAAAAACTAGGATTATAAAATGTAACTGGATAGAGCTTGACTGCATTTTCATGGCTAAACCTCCTATTTATTTCTAACTTGATTATTTGCAAAACAGGAGAAAAATTTCCAACTGTTATAAAGTCTGAGATTTCTATTTGTTTTTACTTTACTTCCATCCCTCTGTCTCTGGAAGAGAACAATACATGGGGCAAACTAAATTCTTAAACATTTAGTATCCTAAGTGGTGCACTTGGCAAGGACATCTCAGCAATCAGTTAGGGCAATTTTTAGGGGATTTTCATAGAGCTTTGAATGCAACTTCTGTGAAGCTGTGAAAAGGGGTGAAATCAAATGCATAATAGGCAAATGTTAGATGGTAAAACTACTTACCATGGTACCTCCTTAGACACCAGAACACGCATATGAAGATGAATGGACAGCATAGACCCATGGATGCTGAAGCATAAATAATCTGCAATATCTTGTAGTTTCCAGATTCTTGGGACTCTTCTGAGATACTAGTGGTATCTAAAATTGCATTAACACAAATTAGTGCAGAAAAATATTTGACTGGGTTTTTTGTTGTTGTTGTTGTTGTTGTTTTGTTTGTTTGTTTGCATTAGGTCTCTCTGATGCAACTGGCTTCTTAATGTACTTAAACATTCTTTAACTTGGTATGGCATGTCATCAGATAACCATCTCCACAGGCCTTCTATGAAGTATGAAGATACTGGAAGGAAAAGTGCATGGGAAAGTATAATTGATGAATGATGCATGGCAGAACGCTGGCAGAAGAAAACAAAGGGTCAGAATTAGAGCAGTGCTCTGAACTTCTAATACGTTTGCAGTTGTAATTGTGAGCAATAACCAACCGTGAGTAAAAACCATACTTCAAGCTATGTTAAAGTGATGGTATAGCATGATTTCTAATGCTTTGTAGGTATGAGTCATATATGACTGGGATATTAAAAAGCATGTCAGAAGTGTAGAGTATACCACCAGGAGGTAGTTTGTTTGGCTTTGTCCCTTTTATGCTAAATGCTGGAGAGTCATAACCTGGAAAACTGTGACTCTTGAGAGACTGTGTCTTGTTCAAGTGGGAAGAAAGCAACTGTAGTTTAGCAATGAGTTTAAATTTGTCTTGACTGCACAAAACAGAAATTTTCCTACCAGAAATTTATAACAATACGGATTCATTTCTTTCTCTTAAAGAGGAAATAAGAATCAGAACTTACTTTCTGGTGAAATTGTGCTAAGGTTTGCGGACTTTTCTGAAAGAAAAAAACAAGACAGGGAAATGAAACAGCAACCTGACATTTTGCACTGCAGCTGTGCTCTCTGCACTGCATACTGAAGACTTCACAAGGCTCAGCTTCAATCACCTGATGGAAGAGGGAACAAAATGCAACAGGAAAAGGGTAGGGTGTTTTGGGGTGAGGGGGAATGATGTGTTGCTCTCCCACTGCCAACAGAGTAATTCTATTTTCCAGACCTCTTTGGCATCCAAATAAATAGTTCAGCAGCACACATATTTCAAAGGAAACTTGCATCATGAGCTGGGAATATACTGTGTCTGCTAGCTCATTACAGCCATGAATTTTGACATTGCTCCCTCTGTTGCAGCATTTCATGTGGCAATAAACAAGGTTTTAAAGTTCATTAGCTTACCAGAAAAGGAACTGGCAACAGAACAATCATACACCTCAGCTGCCTGGGGTCAGTAGGACACTATGGCCACACGGATCACTTTCTAGCTGTAGAGCAACATTGAGGGGGGCAGGCATGCCTCATCATAATGTAGACTCAGCATCCCAACCGCCTAGGTTAACGTGAAGGCCTCACTTCCCCTTAACTCCTCAAAATCATTTAAAGCTATTGTAATCTTTCCTGCTCTTGAACTTCTTGGTGTACCAAACTATACTTTCTCTCTGTTGCAAGAGAGATCATTCTCAACCAGATGCTTGAATTGCTTTGTCCTCTTTACTGTTGTGTGGCCTCATCGACTGCTACTACACAACCATTTGCATCCTGTCTGCTCCATGTGATGTACAATCAGGCTGTCCTCCCACAATCTTTTTGTGTTCCAATCAATTTTTGTTTTTACCAAAGAGTCCACTAATGCCTGTTTGGTGTTGCCAGCTTTGTTTTTCTCTTCCAGATCCTCCTGTTATTTCTTTATTTTGTTATTTCCTTTCCCCAGGACCAAGACAGAGGATAGAAGCATGAAGAAGGTGGTAAGTACCACCACAACTGCGTTACCAGACAAACGTTGCGAGAAGCTATTGTCCAGCATACATGAGTTTTCCTGCACATGGCATCCTTTTGTTTTAATATAGAGGCCTCACCTTCAACAATAACCTTTATTCCATGGCTCTCACTGGAAAGGGTATTCTCTGTTGCTCGACAACGATAAATTCCACTGTCATTCTGATTAACTGAGAAAAACTCCAGAGTAAACACGTTGGTCTTCCATTCTGCTTTGCCCTCCTTCAGCAGCACACATGTATCCACTTCCATCTTGCACCACTGCATGGCTGGCTTCTCCTTGCAGTAATGAACTGGACAGCTTATAATCAACTTGTTCCCGAGATTAATTTTGTACTGTGAGTTTCTTTTAACTTGAATTTCAACTGCACAATAGGTGGTTTCAAATCCTAGAAGAGAAGAAAAACGTAACAAAAGTCATGGTGGCAGGAGTCTGCTGTTTACTCTCCATACACTAATCAGTTTCTTTTCTCTCGTTACTCAAGAATTCCCTTGATTACTTCCAGGAGATCTGATCTCTTTATGGGACAGTGATGGCAGATAACATCAAAACTATTGGTTCTTTCATTTTTAGGAGGATTGTTAAAATGCACTTTCTCCCTCTGATATGAATTTTTACCTTTTTTCTATATCTCAGTCAGGTGAGAAATTTAATAGTTTAGAAAGAAAATACATAAAACATAAATAACAGGTTTTCCTGTGTTGTCCTTCTCACAGACCTTTACTGTTACTTTTGAATTTCCTTCAGATTATTGTTTATTTCACAATTCTTGTTAACTTGCAGAAGTAAAGGCTTTTCTTTGCTAGAGATTTTTTAAAATTGTAATAATGAAAATAATTATTTTTTATGCAAATATACCTTATCTCTTTTCTTTTAATTTTTGTTATATTTTGTTAAACTCAGTGTTAAAGCACTGGTATGTCACCTTAACTCTGGGTCTTGGTATTGAATGTCCTGACCTTTTATTAAAGATTCATGTTTCTTGTGGTGCTTTATTTCTCTGGCTAAGTAAAAATAACAAAAACTATGTGATACCCACATGCTCCCAACTTCCCTATCCTGTCTTACAGTACAGTGCTTGCGCACTGAAGAAAGTGATTGCCCGCAAGTACAGAGAAAGAAATCTTAAATATCTGCTGGTTGATAGAGGGGAGTAGAAAAGATGGTAAAGTATGTTGAAGGCAAGTTTCTTAGGGAGGAGGAAAGAGCAGTGTGGAGAGGGGAGGGGTCTGTCTGTCAGCAGCCAGTGCTGTTTCAAGGACCCCAGGCAGCCAGCGCACATAACTGCAACACCAAATGCCTCACCTTCACCATCAGCCAGGATTTCTTATGCACATGATATAGCAATCCTTGTGAATACCTGGACAGTGTATTCAGGAGCTTGGGATGGCCAGATTAACAGTTTTCATTTATGACCTCTAGTTTGCAAACCTTTTCTCTACAAATCTCAGACTACTCCACACCGTAAATAAATAGTAGAGCACTCATTAACACTGTGTTTTGAGCATAAGTGTTTTCATAGCCTTCATTATAGCTGAACTAACACTTTGCTACTGATGATTTTTTTGTTTACTCCCTTTAAGGTGACTTTGGGAATGGGCGTCTAAAAGTTAGGTGGCACTCATCTGCCTCTAAACCTAAATCTTTAATATTGTTCTCATTTTGCCCTATCAAATGTGCCTGATCTTGCTTGATAGAGAAACTCATCTGCTCACAGGATTTGGCATCCTGGGAAGTTTCTGCTTTGAGGGGTCCAAATCTGAAATCATGCTTGTATACCAAATTTCCCTTAGTCAGGATGGCTCTAAATGAGGACTGAAATGGGGTGAGTAGAGTGGCAAAAGCACACAGGTAAGCAACTGGGACGAGGACTTTAAAATTGGTCCTTGCGGAAGGGGCAAATGGAGGAAATCCAGATAATTTGGATGGAGATGAGAAAATTAACAATAGCTCTGGGTACAAATGATGTCTTTTACTAATGAAAAAAGCCTGATAAAAAAAAGGGGGAACTAGAAGCCTTAATTTATTCAATATCCCTAAGAGAAGAAAGGAGAGCAGCAGAATAAAAATAATTGAGTTTGGCAAAGAAACTTCAGTAAGTTTGGAGATCTGGGAGACAGAAACTCAGCAGATATAAATACAAAGGAAAAGGACATAAACAGAGCTAGTGGTCCATCCAGTAAATGATGAGAGTAAAAGCACTAAGCTTCTACATTACAGCAGTGCAGTACAAGACTATCTTGGCTAAATCATGAGCAAACTCTTCACTGAGACAAGAATGAAGCCTCCACAAGCATAAAGGAGGTCAAGTTATTAAGGAGGGGCATAAAAGAACTGAGCAACATTGAAAAAGTCATGGCAGAGAATGAGATGCACACAAGTGTAAGTATATTGGTTGTAAGACTAAGAAAATATTAGTTAGCGGAGAGAGAGAAAGCTATCAATAGATTACTAGCAGTAAATTAAATTTACCAGATAAATTAGAGAAATTATTTGTAAAAAGGCAGGCTTAGTTCAAGAAGATATACAGGGGACATGCAATAACCTTTGTGTTCTGCTAAGGACTGCTAAGTGTACCTAGGTCTCATCCAATCTTTTCCACTGCTCTTCAGGAAAGAAGGGGGCAATGGTTGGAGCCTCTCCAAGTTGGAAGGAAGCCAGCAAATACCATGAACATGATAAGAAGGCCGTAAGGGAAAGCCTGAAATTCTTGGGGTTGTTTCACTTGAAGAAAAGCAATGAGAGGAAAGGACATAATAAAATCATGTGAGGACATAAAAGAAGAATGAAATAATCTGGGTTTTAATGTTTCTGTTAGGTATGGTGAGAAGTAATGGGCTAAAAATGAAGTAAGAAAGGTTGATTACATAGTTTGAAAAACTTCCTAACTGTGAAAATAGTAATACTGGAACTGGTTTCTGTGGAAGCTCTGCAGAGTTTGAGTCACTGGTGGCCCTAAGGACTAGCCTACACTGACATCTGTCAGGATTCACCTTCTAACTTGTCAGTGTATGTAAACAAGTTCATGGACATCAGGTCCACGAATGGATACTGAAAGGCCTCGGGAAAGTGGTACATGCTGATGTCCCCAGTGCAACTGTTCCATTGCTGGGGGGACAGGAGTGGAATGGACCACAGAAAGTATCTGTGCTCATGTGCTCTCCCTGAACAGCCTTTCTTCTTGCTGCTGCCAGAGACAGAACTCTGGGCTTAGGCATTTGTTATGTGGTCTCCACTGATATACAAGATATGCTCATGATCTACCTTCTGCCACAGCATTGCCTCAATAGGAGCTCCTGATTATAAATAAATATGTGGTGTACAGGAAGAGATATTTTCCCGGGGACCATCCATCTGGATGCAGTAGCAATAGGAATATATTTAATATAGCATTTGACATATTATATGATATTTAATGTGAATAAAATAATTAAATGTAGTGTTTAATATATTAAATATACATAATATATATATTTATTGCAATGTATATGATGTGTCAAATATATTGCAATAGCAACAGCTCTAACATGTAGGGCTACCGTGTTTACAAGGTAGCATTTAGGTGTTAGGTCAGCATGCCCTGCCCAATCATCTAGTCCCTTTTCTGTTCCCCTGAATTGGATCATTCTGAAAGATATCTTTTAGTTACGAAGCAGAATGACTTATCTTTCACTTAGATTCTTCCATCTTTGACTAAAAGAAAGCACAATTTGGTTTCAGGCAAAGAAGGTCATATCTACTTTGGTCATACTGCAGTAGCAGCACATGGTTATTGATAGTCTGAAAATGGAAACTAAAAGCTCAAATTAGGAAGTGGAGGTTTCAATTATTTGAGCAATGATAACCATGGAAGATAATGCTTCAGGAGGTATCTATAAAGCTCGGATTGTGTTCTGAAAGCAGCCTTCTTTCTGATATAATCCTATGTAACAAGTATTTCCAGAAGGAGGTACAGGTCTCTGCAGAACAGATATTTTCTGATATCCTTCACTTAATTATTTTATCATATAATTTTTTCTTTTTCAAAATTCTCTTTTGGGGGAAAAAAAAAAAAAACAAAAAAAAACCAAAAAAACCCAAAAAACCCAAGCCCAAACCCAAAACAAAACCCAAAACTTTTCTAGAAGGTCCAAAAAGTCAAATTCCTTTAAGTTTTAAAACAGATTTCAGTGACTGTGATTCAGCATCATTATTAACCAGAGAGGGGCAGGAATTGTTGTATCTCTCTCATTTTTATCTTTTTCCAGGGCAGGGATGTCATGTTTTCCTTGATTTTGAATCATCTGGTGCGGTGCTTTTACAACACAGCAAACCTCACTGCCCACTGTCACTTTTGGAAGAATCACCTGATCAGCATTGAGCATATTTCATACATCCAACAGCATTCACTTAGGACAGGGTTACTAATCCTCATGAATTCAAACGAACATTAGCTGTGTAGGTAGTTGGAAAGGAAAATGTCTTATTAATGTTAAATATTGCTCTAAAGAAATGATTGTTTTGCACTGGTCAGTGTAACCTAGAGTAAGACTTAGCGGCAGAAGCTCCTAGAAAGAGGGAACAGGGGTGATACTAGGTGCATAGAAAGTTTTGAATTGCCCTCCAGCCCCATCCTGAGCAGGAATACAGACATTTCCAGAGCAGAAGCCTTATTGAGGTCTGGATACACTTCTGGAGTAGTTTTTGTGCAGCTCTTGTTCTGTAGGTGAACGGTGTAAGCAGTTCAAGTGTTATATACTTGCACTGATATCACGAGAAACTTCCCTCCATACAACTTCCTGCACTACTACCAATTAAATCATAAGGAGCTATTCCACTGCTGACAAAGGATTTACCTGGTTACAATTTGTTTTTTAAAAAAAAAAGTTCCACTAGCACTGATATTACTTGTATTACTTTTGGTGATATAGAATATTTTAAGGGAGTTCAAATAAAATGTGCTAATACATCTCCCAGTCAGGTGAGCTTGAATAACATTTCTCCTTTTTTTCCCCAAGTGCCAACACGTGCCACAGTTTTGCTCCTTCATCTTCCGGTGGTGATCATTCACTTACTAGTATAATTCCAATATAATCAGGTCTGGCTAAATTATGCTTCCAGCGCAAAATTTCCTGCCATTGAGTGAGCCTGACTCTAACTAACACCCTTGTTGCCTTCAAGAGGTTACATATGGAATATGCCACTGAGCTTCGGGAGCTGCACGTGGGAAAACTCGTACTGTATTTGCTACCCAGCCCAATGGCATCGCTGCCTGCTCAGGATTTCTGAACAATAGAGACCTCCTGTCCCACTAACCCTCCGAGGCACTTTCAGATAGAAGCTTGCACGACACTGGTCTACCCACACCTGTTGGCTCTCAACCTTCATTTCTTGCTGCTGATACAGGTGAAACTGTTTGGCAGCCTTCTATCAATTAACCCTAGGGTACAAATCCTCTTCCTTTTTTCCCCTTAAAATGAGTGGAGGTTGAAACTATTTGGTTTCATTTGGTCTTCCATTTCCTCCAGTTTATATGCTTTGGTTTTTCCTCCTTTCTTTCTTTCTTCCAGTATAGCTATAGACCTGGTAGAAGAAACTTAGCTTACAGAAAACTAATTTAATTTTTTTTAGTTACCATTTGTGGATCCCTTGGAAGAAGCCTGTGGGCGCTAGGTAAACACCACTATTTTATTCAGTGATTTCCACCCCATCCTGTCAGTCAAAGAGAGCAGTCTTTTGAACTTCCTAACCAGGAGCTATGCAAGTTACTGCTTGCCTTTCAGTGTATATGAGAATTTGTAGACTGTCTTCAGAGCCTGCAAAAGAGCCTTTGTTTTAGAGGCTTAAAGCAATTGGACTTTAAGATACCTTTAATTTTTTTCTCTTTTAATTGTTATGAAACAATGCTTGGAGCACGAAAAATAATCACAACTGCTTCTGTATGTTTCTGTGACTTGTTAATGACTAATGGCTGGATGACTTGGGCTTTAGGTTTTCAAATATTTGCTAGGAAAAAACCTAGTCCTTGGTAAATGTTATTAGTCATCAATCTGGGGACCTTCTAGAACAATATCATCATAAGAGATGTGTGAATAAGAGTTAAACATCATTCTCAGGCTTTGAGAAATTCTTAGTTCTAATAATTTTGAACTTCAGTAATGAAAAATCTGGGCAAGAGAAAGCCTTTTCCTATAATCCAGACTTTTTTTTCCTCTGGTAATTAAGTGTGGGCATTCATAATGAACATGCCCTGAAATATCTAATTAACCTTTCCTCTACCCCAAATCATACCTCACTTGGCAAGAAACTTTGAGTGGATAAAAAGCAGTGGGGAAAATCCTTTTAAAAACAAAAAGATTTGGGACCTTTTTTATATAGAATAAAATATTTAAGGCAAACTCTCAAAATATCTTTCACAGACTTCCTGTGAAGGCCACTTGGCAGGAATAGGTGTCAGTGAAGATTTAGGATTAAATAACAATATAAACCATAATATCCTAGAGAATGAGGGATATTTTTTTAACGGGGGGGAAAAAAAATCAACACACCTGATGAGTGAGAACCTTTTCTGTTCCTTGGTTGTCATTAGAAAGACAAACACAAAATAAACCTCAGTTAATGAATGAGCACACTCATGACTTGGTGTCCTTTTCCAGTGACAGTGTATCTTAACTTTTTTTTATCTGCTGCCTCCTGTGGCTTATGAGAAGTCTACGGTAGAGGCACCGTCTTCTAATTATATTCTATATGTGCAATTGCTTTCCGAGATAAATTTAATTACCCTCTCTTTAACACTGTTATGAGCTGAGACCTGAAACCAGTTACAAGGTCTTATACCGAGCCTTAAGTTTTTCAATGTCATACATATGGGTGGTCATGATGAATATCTGAATGCGCAGTTTGCAAGAGGGTGCAAGAATCTGTAATGTACAAAAGCTCAGATTTACACCTCTCGGTAAACTTCAGATTGACTAAAAGCACATTTTCTTTTAGATCACTTGAATGTGTTCCTGAATGGGCTGCGGTGAGCCAGGCTCTGTTGCCCCAAGAAGTGATTTGCACAGGTAAGAAAAAATCTGTACAGTGTACTGCCAGGATAAGGATTTCAAATGAAAGTATGTATTCCATAACTTGGACGATAGGGTAATACCCATGACAACACTTTCTTTTTATAAAACAATTTTAATTTTTTTCTCCTTCTTATGTTCTAGAAAAACAGAGTCATGACATGATTCATTAAGCAAACCAAATAAGTTTAATGGAGATGGCTTTCCATTTACCTAACTCAACCCATTAGTAGAAAAATAAAAGCTAAAAATTGAACCTTACAATCTTTCAATTATAAATGGTGTCATTCACACCTGGTCAT